>JABSTQ010008755.1:0-19959 GCA_013358835.2 Ixodes persulcatus | reverse complement strand
TCTGACACACTTTCTGAGTCGTCTGAAACGGCGTCAAGCGGTTCAGCTTAAAGTCGGACTTGAATGCTACATCTACTCCAAACTTTTTTGCGCATGCTTTAAGGTTATGAGAAATTCCGTGAAAATACGGAATAACCGCATAATGCCTTTTTGTATCCTTTTCTGGTCGTTGAGTCATATCAGTTCTCGTTTAGATAAAGAACAGCCTTTCCAGACTCCGGTTGGAAAGGAAGGGGGTCCGTGTGTTTGTTTTGTTGTGTTTGCTTTTTGTTCAAGGTCGTAAGCTTTCATTTTGGGATTGAGGTCACCGTTTACGGTTGAGGTGAAGACCAGTGTGGGTAGGATTGTATAGATAACAAAGGTTGACCTTGTGACGTCGGTGGTGGCGGTTGGGTTGTGGGTATATAAGAAATTGAGGAAATAAACGCAGTAGCTGAGTTTGAGACGTTCGTTTCCCCTGTCTTTCTTCTTCGACCAAGTTTCCCTGCTTTTACCACAGTCTCGGGTTTTTACATCATGATGAACATATCTTCTTTTTGTTAGAGTGTATTGTATTCCCTACTTTTTCTTGAACAGCAGAACTTGAGACCAACTTTTTTTTTTTTTGTATAAAGGTTTTAAGCAACGGATTTTTCAACGTGGACCTAAAAGTGAACCTAACCGATGGAGCAGTCAGAGGACTAGACGATGTGACTCGCAGTCTCAGAAGATGCGTCCGACCTGCCTGCCTCGTTGATCTGAGCGGACTCCTGGTCTCATACATCGCGCAGGTATGACAAACCACCATCCTGAAGATGATATGGACGAGAGATGGCGCTATGTCCCCCTGGGGTACTTTGGGCGACATGCGCAACAGCGCATGCCACAACCACTTTGGCAATCCAGATGCCAGCACCGGTATCCCCGCTGAGCGAGATCTGTAATGTTGCCCGACACGCGAACTAAATACCGCCAATTCCGAAAAACTTTCCCTCGGGAACTGTTTGTGCAGCTAGACCAAAAGCTCCCCCATCTGCCTGGGATGTCAACACAGCGTGGCTCCGCGCAAAGACGTGACGTTTTATCACGTGATGTGCATACCGGGAAGCAAAGGGAAGGTTGTCTCCCCCATGTGATCACCACTCCTTAATCCGAAAGTACGGTGGAAGCCACATGCTCGCAAGAACCAGTTAAGCGCCCATCTTTCGCCTTACAGATCCCGCTCATACCTTCGAGCAGAGAGCTGGGTCAGGTGACAAAAAGGAGGCGTTTGATTGGACCGGCGAGCACGTGTACAACAGTCATTTCAGCTTATGGGTGGACAGAGAACAAACGATGCTTTGATCGTCCTAAATCAACCCTCTATTATAATATAACTAGAGGGCTGATTCATAGTGACTAGCTTCTGAAACGCAGAGCTTGGCTAGACCAGAGCGTCTGAGTCTCACTCTTCAGCGAATGAGGTGGAGGCATTCGGCAATTGGAATGCCGAGAAACGATTTACGAAGCAAGATGCGTGAGCATAATAGGCCCTGCATCTCTTAAACAGTCAAAGATTATAGATAAACTCACGTGTGACTGCACACGAGAAGACCAAAGGAACGCGAGTAGTAAACATAAAAGAATAAAAAAATCTTAAAGTGGCGACACAACAGTCTTTCTACTTTCAGTAAATATACCACTTAGAATTGTTCCTCGACATTCATGACCGATGAAACATGTGGTCGTTTTCTTCTGCAAGCAATTGCAGCCGCAGAAAATAATTGAGGAAAACGAACAGCGTTTACCCTAGAGCCACTAAATAAGCATAGCTTATTTAGTGGCAATAGTTTGCCCCCTCAATTCGCAGGCAGAACGAGCGACCACGTAACCTGGAGCCGAGTAAATGCCGCCAATATGTAACATAGCCACGCGCTATTGTTGGAAATGCTCACGTCGCGCGCTAAGTTCGTGCACGGCATCGTTAAGGTTGGGCATAGCCTCCTCTATCGACCCTTTCTTCAAGGGCGCCGCCATCTTGAATTGTCGTCACTTCCAGTATGGGCGAAAACATTGTTTTGCCGTCGCCACGCCAATAGAATGCATTTAGGAGAAAAGCGTAATCGTCACCCATTCTCGTTTTCTCTCCCCTCTATTTTTTCACTATTTGCAGGTTGAAACGTTTTAATATTTTTTCGTCGCCCATACCGGATATGCCTACTTGGTGGTCGAGGGCGAGAGTAAGCGGAAAAGGTTTATACTGACAAAGCCTCGTAGATCACGAGACGCGGCCGCCGAAAGTGAAAGGTAGAGCAGCAGACAACGGATGAGAGAAGAGGCATGATATGGGCGCCCCGCTGCGGCGAGACGCCGAAACACACTTTTCCCGAGCGATGGAACGTCCGCTCGTGCTCCTCGCGTTCCTCGCGCTGCCGCTTCTTTTCTCATCGGGTTTGAAAACCATTTTTCGCGTCCTCGCCGCTGCAAAAGTTGTGCGCTGACTACAGGCTCCCCGAGAAACGCCCTGTGCTCCGTCGTCGAACTGCCAGGCTTTGCGAGTATAGAGGAGGCTATAGTTTGGGCTATTCTCGTCGTCGTGGCGACTGGGCACAAGCCACTACCCGAATGCATGTCGAGGCATTGACTGTTACGAGCCCAAACGAGCCCAATCCACGCAGTGCTAGAGTGCATGGCATTAGCCGTATTTAAATATCGCCACAGCGGGAATCGCAAAGCTCGATGAAAACTCCCAGGGATCGCATTGTTGGCGTTGTCCCTGTAACTTCGTCACCACATTCTGCGAAGCATAGATTGAAAGAAAACGTCAACTTCTAACCTTCAAATTCAACCGTGACGAAGGCGCTTCTCGGTCAGTTGCGTTGCGTTCGGGTATTTTTTGGTCCCTATAGTTCCAGTAAGCTTATACTATAAAGTGAGATGCATCCCTACCCAATATTGCTGCACGGTCCCTCCAAAAGGTGTACGGTTTAAATGCATATAAACGAGTGCAGTAAAACTATGCTGCCCTGAACGCGTCTCCGACTGGTGTGTTTACCGCGTCCAAAAAAGTGGTTCTCAATTTCCGCCTGATGACGTCACAGAAGTTTCATGCCTACGTCAGTCGCGACCCTGGCGGCGTCTCAATAGCTGTGGTGTATGTGGCAGACGCCTGTTCCGGTGCAGGTCGCTCTCCACTGTCACGGTCCACGGAAGCTTCGGCACCCAGAAGTTGGGACGCCGTGACGACAGCGACACTCGCGTTCGGTTGCACTGCCCGCAGCTTCTTGTTAGCATTTCTACCACCAACCGCCTGGATTTGTTGCCACTTCGGAACCACCTTTGATGTATGGGCAACAGACGATGGTAAACACACCAGTCGAAGACGCGCTCCAGGCAGCATAGTAAAACGCCCAGTTTCAATCATTAGAGCAATATCCTGGCTTTTTATACTCTAAACACTTGGCCGGTGCATACGTGTACTATGCTGCATAAATTTACGCAGAATTACTTGTGCTTGGCACAAGAAATGAGAAGGAGCTATATATGTGTGTAATCGTAGAGTCCGTGCCCTGTCTTGTTGTTTGTGGCAGCTGCAGATACATCCATAGACTCGTGCCGCATGACCCGAGACAGACGCAGTTTTACGTCAAACCCAACTAAGCCTGGGCAAATGACGATGGTCTAAGTACGTTCACCTGAAGGAAGGACAGAAAGGGCTGGGTTGTGTCACTGAGGACGGCAATTCACGCGCTTACGTCCTGCTCAGTATTAACAGCAGCGTAGACTGGTCTTTTAGATCTGAACACGTTTTCACCCGCGTCATTCGCCGAACCTCTCTCCGTAGATAGCAGCAAGTGACTCTCCTAAGCGCTTTGGGGGAAAGCAGACGCACCGAATTTTTAGAGTGGGCTATGTTTCCCCAACAGTTTATGTTCTTGTCGGTGGCAACTTAACGGACGCAGGTCGTAGTAAGTCCCGAACATTGTATATCGCTTAGCAAGCAATGAATGCCACTGTGGCATTCACCAATAAGAAAAGCGAAGAACGAATCACGAACCTAGAAAAAAAAAAAACTTAATAATCTACGTCCTGCGTTTTTTGAGCTGCCAGTGACTTAACGGCATGCAAGTTGGCCTGCTCCTTGTGCACGTCGTATGTTAGTTCACCCTGCAAATGCTGCCAGGTGCATTTGTTTGCCCCCGACATCAACCACTGACGGTGCGTAATTGGCTGCCTTCTTATTGCGCCTTCTCTACGCGATTTCTGTGATGTCATTTGATGGGTGTGCCCCTCTTTGCGTTTCGATGCGCCAAGGACGCATTTTAGAACACTTGCTCGCCGTATAGCGTTGACAATTCTTCTTGTAACCTTTCTGGTCGCTCTTTGTCTTTGCTTCCAGACTCGGGGGGACGGTGGAGGGCGCAAGCACATCTGGGTTAAAGTAAGGGTGACGAGCGCGCCCGCTTTGTTCAACATGATCGATGTCAGGGCCCGGGAGGCTAGCCTGAACTCTTTGTTCATCGGCCTCATCTCTGTTAGCACCACTTACGACACCTACCTGGATCTCAACCCTAGACGGCGGAAGGAGTTCGTGGAAGAGGTGGAACGTTACACCCGCTCGGAGCTCGTCAAGATCCTTCGTGGGAGCTACTTGGCGGCTCTTCAGGAGACCTTCGCTGTTTCTTGATTAAACTATGTCAGTTCGTTCTTACAAGCCTGGCTTCAGAGGGTACGAAGTTTTCTTCCGCATTTTTGGGAGGGAGGGGTGTTGGGGGGTGGACGTGAAAGGGGTTTGTGACCGGTTCTGGCAGCGCACCGCAGCTCGAGAAATTGAGCGCTGTGGAAATTGTGCGGTGTTTAACGTACCTCGAAAAGCAACTATACTTACAGCTCAATTACCGTAGGGCATGTTTACGCGTTTTTCGCAAAGAAAGAGTCCATTCATGCGACATCGTAATATGGGACAGGGACTGGACAGACAAAGCTCTAGCTGTAGAATTAAGTACACGGAAGCGTTGGATATAGTTCACACAGAAGGAATTAAACACTGAAATGGACGAAAGGCTGATACTCACAGTTCATTCATGCGACATCGTAATATGGGACAGGGACTGGACTGACAAAGCTCTAGCTGTAGAATTAAGTACACGGAAGCGTTGGATATAGTTCACACAGAAGGAATTAAACACTGAAATGGACGAAGGGCTGATACTCACAGTTCATTCATGCGACATCGTAATATGGGACAGGGACTGGACTGACAAAGCTCTAGCTGTAGAATTAAGTACACGGAAGCGTTGGATATAGTTCACACAGAAGGAATTAAACACTGAAATGGACGAAGGGCTGATACTCACAGTTCATTCATGCGACATCGTAATATGGGACAGGGACTGGACTGACAAAGCTCTAGCTGTAGAATTAAGTACACGGAAGCGTTGGATATAGTTCACACAGAAGGAATTAAACACTGAAATGGACGAAGGGCTGATACTCACAGTTCATTCATGCGACATCGTAATATGGGACAGGGACTGGACTGACAAAGCTCTAGCTGTAGAATTAAGTACACGGAAGCGTTGGATATAGTTCACACAGAAGGAATTAAACACTGAAATGGACGAAGGGCTGATACTCACAGTTCATTCATGCGACATCGTAATATGGGACAGGGACTGGACTGACAAAGCTCTAGCTGTAGAATTAAGTACACGGAAGCGTTGGATATAGTTCACACAGAAGGAATTAAACACTGAAATGGACGAAGGGCTGATACTCACAGTTCATTCATGCGACATCGTAATATGGGACAGGGACTGGACTGACAAAGCTCTAGCTGTAGAATTAAGTACACGGAAGCGTTGGATATAGTTCACACAGAAGGAATTAAACACTGAAATGGACGAAGGGCTGATACTCACAGTTCATTCATGCGACATCGTAATATGGGACAGGGACTGGACTGACAAAGCTCTAGCTGTAGAATTAAGTACACGGAAGCGTTGGATATAGTTCACACAGAAGGAATTAAACACTGAAATGGACGAAGGGCTGATACTCACAGTTCATTCATGCGACATCGTAATATGGGACAGGGACTGGACTGACAAAGCTCTAGCTGTAGAATTAAGTACACGGAAGCGTTGGATATAGTTCACACAGAAGGAATTAAACACTGAAATGGACGAAGGGCTGATACTCACAGTTCATTCATGCGACATCGTAATATGGGACAGGGACTGGACAGACAAAGCTCTAGCTGTAGAATTAAGTACACGGAAGCGTTGGATATAGTTCACACAGAAGGAATTAAACACTGAAATGGACGAAGGGCTGATACTCACAGTTCATTCATGCGACATCGTAATATGGGACAGGGACTGGACAGACAAATCTCTAGCTGTAGAATTAAGTACACGGAAGCGTTGGATATAGTTCACACAGAAGGAATTAAACACTGAAATGGACGAAGGGCTGATACTCACAGTTCATTCATGCGACATCGTAATATGGGACAGGGACTGGACTGACAAAGCTCTAGCTGTAGAATTAAGTACACGGAAGCGTTGGATATAGTTCACACAGAAGGAATTAAACACTGAAATGGACGAAGGGCTGACTACTCACAGTTCATTCATGCGACATCGTAATATGGGACAGGGACTGGACTGACAAAGCTCTAGCTGTAGAATTAAGTACACGGAAGCGTTGGATATGGTTCACACAGAAGGAATTAAACACTGAAATGGACGAAGGGCTGATACTCACAGTTCATTCATGCGACATCGTAATATGGGACAGGGACTGGACAGACAAAGCTCTAGCTGTAGAATTAAGTACACGGAAGCGTTGGATATGGTTCACACAGAAGGAATTAAACACTGAAATGGACGAAGGGCTGATACTCGCAGTTCATTCATGCGACATCGTAATATGGGACAGGGACTGGACAGACAAAGCTCTAGCTGTAGAATTAAGTACACGGAAGCGTTGGATATAGTTCACACAGAAGGAATTAAACACTGAAATGGACGAAGGGCTGATACTCACAGTTCATTCATGCGACATCGTAATATGGGACAGGGACTGGACTGACAAATCTCTAGCTGTAGAATTAAGTACACGGAAGCGTTGGATATAGTTCACACAGAAGGAATTAAACACTGAAATGGACGAAGGGCTGATACTCACAGTTCATTCATGCGACATCGTAATATGGGACAGGGACTGGACTGACAAAGCTCTAGCTGTAGAATTAAGTACACGGAAGCGTTGGATATAGTTCACACAGAAGGAATTAAACACTGAAATGGACGAAGGGCTGACACTCACAGTTCATTCATGCGACATCGTAATATGGGACAGGGACTGGACTGACAAAGCTCTAGCTGTAGAATTAAGTACACGGAAGCGTTGGATATGGTTCACACAGAAGGAATTAAACACTGAAATGGACGAAGGGCTGATACTCACAGTTCATTCATGCGACATCGTAATATGGGACAGGGACTGGACAGACAAAGCTCTAGCTGTAGAATTAAGTACACGGAAGCGTTGGATATGGTTCACACAGAAGGAATTAAACACTGAAATGGACGAAGGGCTGATACTCGCAGTTCATTCATGCGACATCGTAATATGGGACAGGGACTGGACAGACAAAGCTCTAGCTGTAGAATTAAGTACACGGAAGCGTTGGATATGGTTCACACAGAAGGAATTAAACACTGAAATGGACGAAGGGCTGATACTCACAGTTCATTCATGCGACATCGTAATATGGGACAGGGACTGGACAGACAAAGCTCTAGCTGTAGAATTAAGTACACGGAAGCGTTGGATATGGTTCACACAGAAGGAATTAAACACTGAAATGGACGAAGGGCTGACACTCACAGTTCTTTCAAACTTGAAAATTAAAATACAGTTGAAAAACCTGCGCGTATCAGTCCTTTGTCCATTTGAGTGTTTTATTCCTTCTGTATGAACTGTAGGTTATCCAACGCGCTCCGCTGCGTGTACATCGCGCCTTTGGCTTTCAGAATCGTTATTTGGCGTTCTTATTTCTTAACGCGCAAATATCATTCGTTGGTAAGCAGTAATAAGATGACAGGCACTCGCGGCGCTCTGCGTTTTTTTTAAGTTGACAGTGACTGTAGTTTATTACGCAGTTACATTTGTCTAATTGGGCGTCTATATTAACGCAAACAGCACACAAGTCTAGGTTCTCTTATATTTCGCTTAATTGGGTTTATCTTGCGTAGGTACTTCATTTATGGCTTAAAAAAAAGATAATGGCTCGTTTCAAAACACCTTGTTTTTCGAATGTCGGGCCTTTCAATTTTGGTTCTTTGCACAATGCGCGAGACATTTTGCGCGAATACGACTTCGGCGTTTTCTTACATTTCGCTCCGAAATGGTACTAGCTGCTATAAATATTTACCTTGTAAGTTAGTACCGAACTGAGAACTTTGCACCACTATTTGTTCTTTGCCGCGTGAGTTGAAACGCTGAAGTGTGCAAACATCCCCCAACCCCTTCCGGTTTTGAACTATACCTGTTTTCACCTCAAGAACCTTAGTAAAAAAAAGTCCGGCTCCTCGCGGAGCATTACAAATTTCCCCCTTTACGTTGATAATTAAGAGAGTAGGTGAACTTTAGATAAGATATATGTTATCTTATTTAGGCGTACACGTTTCAAACACCAAAAGCATCGCTTTTTCTTCCGACAACCAAATCTCGTAAGAACTACTTCGCGCCGCGTATGAACAATGCACAAAAGTTGCTTTTTTCTTGAGGTGAAAACGGGTACAGACGGCGGGTTTGGCAGTATTTGCAAAATCAAATATAGACGCTATCTTCTGCAAATGGCCACGTACAGCACTGTGAGGCTTAATTCACTCTAACGATTAAAGAATATTGAGTCAAAAGTTAGGAAATATACGCGAACCGGAAGTGTGCCGGGGCTATTCAATAGATGGCGCCGCTGAGTTTGTTGCGAAAGAAAAAAAGGGGGCCAATAGGGGCTTTGATGACATTCCTTCGATACTACAATACAAACATAAAAAAAAACGGCGATGACTTGTTCGCACTAACAATGTCGTGGAGTGTACCTGAAAAGCAATTAGTTGATTACGCAGTTACTTTTTCTCATATGACGGTCACGGTAATAAAATACGAACAGAGACATAGTTCTATTTAAGGTGATATGTTGGGCCAGTTGCTGATCGTTGTACATGATGATATGACCGGTTTCAAAACATCTTGCTTTTCGAGAGTCGGAGTTTTGATTTGGCTTGTGCGTACGTGTTGTTCTCAAAAACAAACACAACAAACGGCCTGCATTTTCGCAAAAAAAATGTTATGGTCACAAAAGCAATCCGTAAGTTTTTACTTTTTGCTTTTTCCCACAATTTATGAATACTTGAAAGGGTAAAAAATCTACGACGTGGACGGAAACAGGACTTCTTTCATTGAAAACAACATACAATTGCACAACAAATAAAAACCGCCCCCAAAGGTTTCAACGTTCTCAAAGAATTAAAGGAGAAAATTGTTAAAAAGGAAAGGGAATTTAATATAAATATGAAAGTTTAAAAATCGATGGCATCACGACGAGGTGTCAGTAATCTTTTCACCTCTTATGTTAGGAATCCGACCACTGTCTTTGTCAGTGATAATGAAGGTAAAGAAATGTTGCTTTTGACAGTCCCCATGGCGAATGATTCAATGATTTCTCTCACAAATCTGTTGATTTGCACAATGGCTCCACCAGGTTTCAACTCACTCGAGAAAGAGCGAATAGTGGTGCAAAGTGCTCAGTTGGTTACTAACTTACGAGGTAAATATTTATGCCAGCTTGTACTCTTTCAGGGAAAAATGTAAGAAAACGCCGTAGTCGTGTTCCCGCAAAAAGTCTCGCGCAGTGTGCAAAGAAGCAAAATCAAAAGGCAAGACATTCGAAAATCAAGATGTTTTGAAGCGAGTCATTATTTTTCTGATGTCATAAATGAAGTACCTACGCAAGGTAAACCCAATGAAACAAAATACGAGAGAATCTAGACTTGAGCACTGGTGTGTTACAGTAAGTGCCCAATTAAACAAATGTAACTACCTAATCAACTACAGTCACTACCAGCTTAAAAAACGCAGGGCGTCGCGAGTGCCTGTCATCTTATCCCTGCTTACCAACGAATGAGATGTTGGCGTTAACAGATAAGAACGCCAAAGAACGAATCTGGAAGCAAAAAGCGCGATGTACACGCAACAGAGCGCGTTTGATAAACTACAGTTCATACGGAAGGAATAAAACACTGAAATGGACGAAGGACAGACACACACAGCTCTTTCAAATGTATTTCAACTTTCAAGTTTGAAAGAACTGTTAGTGTCTGTCCTTCGTCCATTTCAGTATCTAATTCCCACTGTGTGAACTATATCCAACGCGCTCCTGTACATAATTCTTCATTTAGAGCTTTGCCTGTCCTGTCCAACTCCCATCTTCCAATGTCGCATAAATGAACTGTGGGTGTCTGTCCTTCGTCCATTTCAGTATCTAATTCCCACTGTGTGAACTATATCCAACGCGGTCCTGTACTTAATTCTTCATTTAGAGCTTTGCCTGTCCTGTCCAACTCCCATCTTCCAATGTCGCATAAATGAACTGTGGGTGTCTGTCCTTCGTCCATTTCAGTATCTAATTCCCACTGTGTGAACTATATCCAACGCGCTCCTGTACTTAATTCTTCATTTAGAGCTTTGCCTGTCCTGTCCAACTCCCATCTTCCAATGTCGCAAAAATGAACTGTGGGTGTCTGTCCTTCGTCCATTTCAGTATCTAATTCCCACTGTGTGAACTATATCCAACGCGCTCCTGTACTTAATTCTTCATTTAGAGCTTTGCCTGTCCTGTCCAACTCCCATCTTCCAATGTCGCATAAATGAACTGTGGGTGTCTGTCCTTCGTCCATTTCAGTATCTAATTCCCACTGTGTGAACTATATCCAACGCGCTCCTGTACTTAATTCTTCATTTAGAGCTTTGCCTGTCCTGTCCAACTCCCATCTTCCAATGTCGCATAAATGAACTGTGGGTGTCTGTCCTTCGTCCATTTCAGTATCTAATTCCCACTGTGTGAACTATATCCAACGCGCTCCTGTACTTAATTCTTCATTTAGAGCTTTGCCTGTCCTGTCCAACTCCCATCTTCCAATGTCGCATAAATGAACTGTGGGTGTCTGTCCTTCGTCCATTTCAGTATCTAATTCCCACTGTGTGAACTATATCCAACGCGCTCCTGTACTTAATTCTTCATTTAGAGCTTTGCCTGTCCTGTCCAACTCCCATCTTCCAATGTCGCATAAATGAACTGTGGGTGTCTATCCTTCGTCCATTTCAGTATCTAATTCCCACTGTGTGAACTATATCCAACGCGCTCCTGTACTTAATTCTTCATTTAGAGCTTTGCCTGTCCTGTCCAACTCCCATCTTCCAATGTCGCATAAATGAACTGTGGGTGTCTGTCCTTCGTCTATTTCAGTATCTAATTCCCACTGTGTGAACTATATCCAACGCGCTCCTGTACTTAATTCTTCATTTAGAGCTTTGCCTGTCCTGTCCAACTCCCATCTTCCAATGTCGCATAAATGAACTGTGGGTGTCTGCCCTTCGTCCATTTCGGTGTTTCATCCTTTCTGTGCGAAAAAAGCGTGCACATGCTCTGCGGTCCTTGAGCTGTCAGTAAGTATTGTTGTTTTACGAGGTGCTTTAAACACCACACAATATCCAACACCGCTCAATTTGTCGAGCTGCGGTGCGCTGCCAGAACCGGTCACAAACCCCTTTCACGTCCACCCCCAACACCCCTCCCTCCCAAAAATGCGGAAGAAAACTTCGTACCCCCTGAAGCCAGGCTTGTAAGAACTAACTGACATAGTTTAATCAAGAAACAGCGAAGGTCTCCTGAAGAGCCGCCAAGTAGCTCCCACGAAGGATCTTGACGAGCTCCGAGCGGGTGTAACGTTCCACCTCTTCCACAAACTCCTTCAGCCGTCTAGGGTTGAGATCCAGGTAGGTGTCGTGAGTGGTGCTAACTGAGACGGGGCCGATAAACAAGGAGTTCAGGCTAGCCTCCCGGGCTCTGACATCGACCATGTTGAACAAAGCGGGCGCACTCGTCACCCTTACTTTAACCCAGATGTGCTTGCGCCCTCCACCGTCCCCCCAAGTCTGGAAGCAAAAGAGAGAGAGAGAGCGATCAGCTAGGTTACAAGAAGAATTATTGCACGCTATACGGCGAGCAAGTGTTCTAAAATGCGTCCTTAGTACATCGGAACGCAAAGAGGGGCATACGCATTAAATGACAACAAAGAAAACTCGTAGAGAAGGCGCAATAACCGGGCAGCAAAGTTGGCACCATCATTGGTTGATGTCAGGCGCGGGTGAAAATTTGTTCAGAACTAAAAGACCAGTCTACGCTGCTGTTAACGCTGAGCAGGATGTAAGCGCGTGAATTGTTATTCTCAGTGGCACAGTCCAGACCGTTCCATCTTTTCTTGAGGTCAACGTACTTGTAGCCTCGTTATTGGCCCACACATAGTCGATTTTGACGTAAAACTATACGTCTGTCTCCGTCATGCGGCACCAGTCCGTGGACGTATCTGCTGCTGCCACAAACAACAGGACAGGGCACGGCCTCTACAATTACACACATACATAGCCCCCCCCCCCTCACGTCTTGTGCCACGCACAAGTGGTTCTGCGTAAATGTATGCTGCATAGTATACCTATAAACCGGCAAATTGTTTAGAATGGAAAAAGCCCAAATGAAAACAGACCAAGTTAAATACCTAGGAATTCCAATAACACAGGACTTAAAATGGTATACACATGTTACCTACGTGTGTAATATGGCTAGCCGAAAATTGGGCTTTCTGAGGAGACAGTTAAAATACAACACTAGAATGCAAGATAACCGAAAATAAGTCATTAGTTCGGCCTACATTAGAATACGCGAGCGTTGTTTCGGACCCTCACCAATTATATCCATCGTACGGTTTAGATAAAATTCAAAACTGTGGCTTACGATTTATTTTTCTTTGCAAACATGGGCGCGCAGAGAGCATGTGCAATTTTCTTATTCAATCAAAATTGCAAAGTCTCGGAGTTAGACGGATTATTGCGCGCTTAAAGTTCACACATCAACTTTATCATGATCACCTTAAAATGAGCGATGAATATTATTAAAAAAAAAAAAAAAACCACACAGTCACTCAAGTGAAACTTACCATATTAAGGTGATCATACCGTACATCAGCAATAATGACACGTTCAAGTAATCGTTCTTCGTTCATAGCATTGGAGATTAGTACTTATTGCCGGAGGAATTATTCACGATTTGCGAAACGCAGCTCTTCGTGAATAGCTTGACGCACTTTCAGGAAATTTTATAATCCACACTATAATTGATTTTGCATGTAGGATATCTTAAAACCATTAATTTGTTTAGCATTTGTTCAAAGTAATCTGATGAAAGCATGTGTTTGTGTACAGTGCCCTTATCGAATGAGGTGAAACTGTGTTTAATTTCTGTGACATTGCTTGATTGAAATTTTATGTAATGCCATAATAATATACTATGTTCTTCATTGTTATATATTTATATATGTGCTGTGTCAAATATAGTGTAACCTGCCAGGGCCTGAAAAAGGCCTGTATTATTTAAGTAAATAAATAATAAAAAAGTGAAACGAAAGTTAACAAAAAACTGGGCGTTTTACTGCACTCGTTTATATATTTTTAAGCCGTTCACCTTTTAAGGGACCGTGCATTGATATTGGGTAGGAATGTTTCGTATTTTACAAAAGCTTACGGACACTATGGGGACCAAAGAATACCCGAAAGCAACGACACTGACAGAGAAGCGATTTCGTCGCGGTAGAATTTTAAGGACAAAGGTTGACGTTTTTTTTTCAATCTATCCCTGGCAGAACGTGATGACGGAGTTGCGGCTTGCGGGAACAACGCCAACAACTCGATCCCCGGGATTTTGCATCGAGCTTTGCGATCGCCGTGGTGATGATATTTAAATGCGGCTAATGCCGTGCACTCCAGCACTGCGTGGACATTCTATTTGGGCTCGTAACAATCAATGTCTTGAGATACATTCGGGTAGTGGCTCGTGCCCAGTCGCCACGACGACGAGAATAGCCGAACCTTAACGATGCCTTGCACGAACGCAGCGCAGGCCCCTGGCCCTGTGCTTTTCCAACTCCAGCGCGTGGCTATGCTAAACATTGGCTGCTTTCATTCGGCGCCAGATTACGTGGCCGCTCCTTCTCCCTTCGAGTTCAGGGGGTAAACGCTGTTCGCTTTTCTTAATTTTGTTTTGCGACTGCCATTGCTAGCAGCAAGAAAACGAACGCGTGTTTCATCGGTCATGAATGTCGAAGAATAAATCTAAGTGGAGTATTTACAAGAGGTATGAAAACTAGCATCGCCCCTTTAAGACTTTTTTCATCTCTTATGTTTACTACTCGCGTTCCTACTGTCTTTTCGTGTGCGGTAACACGTCAGTTGTTCTATAATCTCTCACTGTTTAAGAAAAGCAGGGCCTATTATGCTCACGCATCTTGCTTTGCAAATCGTTCCTCGGCCTTCTGATTGGCTAAGGCCGCCACCTGATTGGCTGAGGAGCGAAAATCTGATGCCCGGGTCTAGCCAAGTTCTGCGCTTCAGAAGCAGTCGGCGACAATGGCTGATCATTCCTGTAGTTGTTTTATAATAGAAGTTTAATTTAGGACGATGAAAGCCTCGTTTATACCCAGTCCACCTTTAAAGGGATGGTGAAATAAAATTCGGATTTCATAGAACAATGCAGGAGATGTAGGCGGGACGCTACAATCCCTACAACACTACTCGTAAGGCAATATCTCGAATGGACGGCCGTGTTTATGGAAAAAGAGGTCGAGATTGAACGAGGCCGACGAGGCTTGTGACGTCAAGATATCTCGTTTCCTCTTCTCTTCGTTCCACCTCCTCAAGGCGGCGAGGCGGAGAAGACGCGAGGCCGTTCCCTCTCCTTCTCGGAGAAACAAGACGCGAAGATATCTGTCAAATGCGCCTCTTTTTCTTTTCTTTTTTCTTTTTTTTTTAAGAGTACGTTTATCCGATCGAGATACCGCTGTATGAGTAATGTTTTGGTGTTTCTAGCATCACGTTGCACGCTTTTTCCGTCGTATTTTGTGGAATTCAAATTTCGGTTCAGCATCCCTTTAAGTTGAAAAAACGGTGGGAGCTACGTGCTCGCCGGACCAATCAAACGCCTCCGTTTCGTCAGCGTCACTCTGATCTCTACGCGTAGGTTTGAGCCGGATCAGTGAGGCGAAATATGGGCGCTTAACTGGTCCTGATAGCACGTGGCTTCCACCGTAATTTCGGATTAAGGGGTGGTGATCACACAGAGGAGAGATCCCTCCCTTTTCTGCCCGGTATGCGCATCACGTGATAAAAACGTCACGTCTTTGCGCAGAGCCACGCTGTGTTGACATCCCAGGGAGATGGGGGAGCTTTTGTTCTGGCTGCACAAACAGTCCCAGCGGGAAACTTTTTCGAAATTTGAAATATTTAGTTCGCGTGTCTGGCAACTTTACAGATCTTGCTCAGCGGGGATACCGGTGCTTGCATCTGGATCACGTAACTTGTTTTGGCTTGCGCTCGTGGGCATGTCGCCCAAAGTACTCTAGAGAGACTTCGCTATTAATCAATATGGCCTTCAAGCCGCTTCTTCTAATACTGGTTTTGGATCCACCTACTTTGTGTCGCATCCACCCATTCAAGAATCATTCATTTTGGCAGGAAGCAGTTCGTCATCTGCTGCATCCAATAGCACTGCTGTCATAATCGCGTATCGCCGTTTTATGTGCGCTTCAATATTTTTTACTCTCGGTAGCGCACACCGAACCTTGTCGACAGTCACACTCGACAACAAGTTTCGGTGTGCGCTACCGAGAGTGTTTGCGACCGCTAAATCGGTCTGATGACACTGACATCCCCCTTGGCTCCCCCGCCGTCGTGTGAACGCTAGAGCCGGGGACTGAACACCGCTGGTTCCACCGATCGCTGACGTCACGGATATCTCTCCCCGAGAGAGATCCCCCATGGGAATTCCCCTTTATGTGTAATGGGAAGCAGATCCAGCCGTCGTGGCCCTACGGGCTAAGTTGGGAAGAAATCCTGTGGGGACAGCAACAACACGAATTATTCGTTTGTGTTTCTCACGCAGCGCACGGCTGATGTAACAAAAAGCTCCGTCAGTGTTCGATTGGGGCTTGTGTTCAACCAGGAAAGCACCAATTCAACGCAAGTCCCGCCGAACGCTGTAGCAGCACTCGTGTTTAATCTATGCCTCGCGCTCGATCGAGCGAGATGACGGAAATAATTCAGTCCACACGCTTTATGTTGGGTAAACACTGAGCCCTGGACAAAACAAGCTGGACATAGTTCCATCTCCTCGTCAATATAATCTTCAGGAAGGTGGGTTGTCATACCTGTGCGATGTATGTGACCAACAGTCCGCTCAGATCAACGAGGCAGGCAGATCGGACGCAGCTTCCGAGACGGCGAGTCACAACGTTCAGTCCTTTGACTGCTCCATCGGTTAGGTTCACTTTTAGGTCGACGTTGAAAAATCCGTTGCTTAAAACCTTTATATAAAAAAAAATAAGTTGGTCTCAAGTTCTGCTGTTCAAGAAAAATTGGAAAATACAATGCACTCTAACGAAAAGAAGATATGTTTGTTCACTTTCCTGTAGAACACGAGACAACAAATGACTGCGAATAATACCAGAATACCCCCGCTTGAAGCAGTACAGAACACGATTAGGCAAAACAAAAATGCAATGCGCTCCGGGAGATTGAGCATGACGTTTCACTTGTCCGTTGTCCCGCAGCACGTGTTTTCGGGTCTAAACGTCTGGTGGGCTTCGCTCGGCGTTTGTATTACGCCAAAAAGAGCATTCCCGTGCATGTCCACACTACAGTCGCAGCGACAGCTGTGACTTGTTATCCAGCCCTAATGTATGCTTTTGTGTCTTGCACTTGTACATCTTGCACCTTGCAAAGATATCAAAAGTGTTTCCAATGCTACCTGATAGATGGCGCCAGTGTGCCTCTGTGTTGCCCCGTCGTAAGCGGTCACGACGAGGGAAGAGAACGTACTCGATTGCACTCAAACGCAAATGTGTGAACCAGCCTTTAAGTTCGTGCTAGAAGCAAGAAAGTATTTGTCCTATTGAATTTTAACCCTCGTTATTGATTCCAGCGTGCTAAAGCACCCACTTCAACACTGGCTTTCGCTCTGCCCTTCTGGGCCGGTTTACTGAAGATTTTGAAGTCACGTGACAGGCTCCGTGGGGAGAGCGCACCTATCGTGTTGCAACCTTTTTCGTTCAACATTCTTAAGCCTCGCCTGTATTTTTCTTTAATTACAGCTTAACGCAAACTTCCACAGAAATAACTTTACAAGCCCCTTCTAAATAAGTACTAAGACAAAAAAATCTCGGGTGCATTTCAAGAGCGAGTGCTCGTCACAGGGAGTGTTGCTTCGAGGTCGTCCTTTGTCGGTTAAGAATTGGCCACATACATTTGATACATAGGTATCTGCTTCGCCGAGATGATCCACCTGCATGCGAACACTGTCCAGAACCATTAACTGTGGTGCCTATCATTCTTGAGTGCCCCGCATATCACAGATACCGCCAATTCCACTTCGCCCAGTTTTACTCAGCACACATGCCTGTACACATTGCTCTCCTGCTTGGAGATGAACCTTTTATAAATGATATATACGTTTTTAAACTCCTAGAAGGCACTGTACTTTTACACCAAATTTGAACTAGCTTTGCAAATTTTAAAATTTGCCTCCACATTATTTATATACAGATTCATGTTTATCCTTCTTATATTTTAGGAGGCCACGAGATCTCTCTTTCTTCTCGAGCAACCGTTTCTTGAACTACTCGCAGATTTTTGGCGCTCTATAGCTTTATACGCTTTTGTGCCAATAAAGCTCAATTAATCAGTCAATCAATAAATCAATCAGTCAATTAAATCGAACCTTTTCAACCTCTTTCTGCGCGCAAAAGAGAACTCGAATAATCAGAGCGAAAACGGACTTACGGTAGCCATTTGCCTGGAACGCTAGCTAACTTTAGTTTTTGGTCGCCAGGGAGCCGGCCACGTGACCTCAACCTCCCTTTCTTGGCTATTTTAACCGCTGGGCGAGACACCCGCACTAACCAGCAAACCGGCACAGGGTCGCTGCAAGTTAGAGCAGCCCGTCTTTTGTCCCCCATACGAGGAATAATCTCTCGTTACCGTGAAGTTGTGGAAGGGAATGCGCGCCTCCAGATGAAGCGAATGTCCGTTCCCAATGACAGACGGTAGATGCCAGCCAACGCCCTCGTCAACATGGTCGTAGAAGTCATTCCCGGTCGCTCCATATCCTATAAAAACAAAAAGCATCCTTCACCACAGTCTGTGAAGAGAAGTTATTCTGTCCATGAATGAATGTTTATGGCGGACGCCACCATCTTTAGCTCTATTGAGACGAACCTCCCTGGGTTAACTGATGTAGGCGAGCTCAGTTGAACTCGATGGACTCGATGGTCATTAGCGTCTCAATGACAGTTGGCGCCGCCGTGTAACTCGGGCAGGTCTGGATTCAGTCAACTGTCGTTGGCTTAGTGACTGTTAAGAGCGCTAGTATAACTAAGCTATTAAAGTGTTCCAGCTTTTGTTTCTTAATCTGCGTTGGGAATCAAGAAAATAATTGAAAAGTTTATAGTTTTTGCTTTACTGCAAGAACAAACTACGCATCGGTGAACGCTCATTCTGCGCTCAAATGTAGCGCTGCTACTCCGAACCAGACGCCAAGGTTTCAGAAGTAGACGCTAACCTAGTCAAAAGTTAAAAAAAAAAAAAAACTAATGGGGAAACGAAGCCCGTTTTTTCCCGTAACAGGCGCCATTCAGCTTTTCATTTTGACTATTGAAAGCCGTATTTCGGCAGTGTGTTCTTGATACGTAGCAAAAGGCTTTCCGTAGAAAAACTGTGCGTAGTTCTGTTTGACATCGGTCAGATAGAACTGGCTACACGAGATTTTATCAAAGAAAAACTTTTCAGCCTCCTTTTTGTCTTTTTTTTTTTTTGTCCGATCAAACAAGAGCTTATATCTTGACTTACCAAATGTGCTTGCCGCGAGAAGAAAGGTCACCAACCGCAACATTTTTTTTTCGAAAGCGTCTGAATGCCTAAAAAAGAACGGGAAGGAAAATTGAAAAAGACAAAAAAACAAAAACAACATACAGGGACAAAATAGAGGCAGCCTGGACAGTAAGTAACACGTAAAACATTTATACCCTCGCTACAAACAATGAGCATAAGTACGAAACTTCGAAGAAAATATTAGACGGACGTGCCTATGAATATACTGAACCCTCAACTGCAATGGTTACAATCTATAACAACAAACAACAACAGAGCGTTTATTCTTCTTAAAGCTCTTCTGAGTGAGAATCGCTGCAATTCCCGGAGATAGCTCTGCATATGATAAGGAAAAATCTATTTGGAGCTAAAAAAAAAAGAATTAAAGAAACAGCAATTTGCGTTCTGACATTGAGCATGGTGAAGCCGTAGGCTCAATGTAACATCGCTAACTCTATTTTTAAAGACTAAACATATTTTCAGCCACGTCATTCGCTGATACTCTTTCCGCATGTTGCAGCGACAAGCTCTCTCAAGTGGCTTGCAAAAAAACTAGGCACACAGGGGGGGGGGGGGGGGGGGGGGGGGGGCTATGTTCGACAAATGTTTCGTTCTCCTCAAAAGAAACGGAAGTGATGAACTGACAATATCGCGTCTGATTGGATGAGGCTTAAATGACAAAAGAGTGAACTTCGTCATTGCAGCCTAACCAATAAGACGCGATATCGTCACTTCCAT
>JABSTQ010008754.1:0-55294 GCA_013358835.2 Ixodes persulcatus | reverse complement strand
AAGTTATTTTTTTATTCACACCTTTGAACATGATAACCCTGCGCAAAGTATCGTATTTTTATTACCTTCACTTTTAACCTGCCTGTCGTGAATTGGGACACTGATAGCGTAAACTCTTGCAACTCAGAGGTGCGAAGGAAAGTGAAGAATGTATCTCACTTCGCGAACTACGCGTAATTGGAACTATGCCAAAAATAGTTTTGTCCACTACAAAGGACACTGTTGGATCTGTTCCTTACCAATGATGACGAATGTATACCCCAATGAGCTAGTGCTCCACTTGTCCCTGTTGTCACCTGGCATGTCTTGTTTGATGTAGACTTGTATATGGACGTTAACCAAGGTATACCATGCCCGCGGGTGACTGCTTTTCCTCATTGAAAGGGGAACTACTGACCAATCCGTACAAACATGGATTGGTCAGTCATTACATTATGTAAAGATGACGTAGATAAACAAGTGTCGATGCTTTCAGACATTGTGACAACAGCAATGAAGATGCTCATTCCGGTTTAGAAACGTAGTGGCAGAAAGCATTTTGCTCCCTAGTTTTCCCACGCATTGAAACATAAAGCGAAGAAAAAGCGACGTTCACAAACATTACAAGAAGGCTAAAAATTTGTTGTACGAAAAGTTCAAGTCAGAGCGCAGTTTGGTGAAGCGTCTTTATCGTCGCTATATTTTGTAAATAAAAAAAAAAAAAACTACTCGAATAAAAAAAAAAAAAAAACGACAAAGAATATAACACTATCTAACAGTTCGCAACATATCAGCGGTCCGAAAAAGAATTATCAAGCGATTTCAGTTTTTTTTTTTTTTGATTCCACGGGAAGTATGCGTTAATTTTTTGAGAGACAGTTACACACAAAGTACAAAACGCAGACAGCATATTTTGTGTGCTGTTCGCGTTCTGTCCTTAAAAATGAATGTAATGCCAACGCGCTCACTATGAAACTGTACGTCTCAAACTTGCACATTGCCGGACCAGGAAGACGTACACTTACCAATTTCTAAGCTCAACATTGAGGACGTTTTTGCGGAGATTCTGGCCTTCTTACTACCTCAGAAATTGGCTGGAGCCGACAGAATTCTTTTATTTATACTCAAAGGGTGGGACGACGCGCGTTAGCTTCGATTTTAACTTTTATTTTTAATCGGTCGCTGAAAGATAGGTTTCGGCCAACTGAAGGGAAGTTTTCACTAGTTGTGCCAATACTTCAAGATGAGTGAGCACAATCTGTCAGTAATTATCGTCCAATTTCACTGATCTTTCCGTTTGCCAAAGTGTTGGAAATTGTAATATTGTCGAAATTGTCACATTATGCGTTTTTTTTCCAAACGTAGAAAGGTGCAACATGGTTTCACGCCATATTGTCACATGGGAAAAAATTTAATTGCGTTTACGAAATTTGCTTTAAAAATCATTTGACTTAATAAACTCTTCATCAGTAGTTAAAAAAAAAAAAACAACAACTTGCGTCGTATATTTTTTTATTACTTTCCGAATGAATTCACAGCCATCTGCGCGACCGATGGAATTCTGTTTGATACGGTGGTGAACATTCAACCGCGTACCTCTCCAGATCCGGCTTCCCCCTGAGTTCTAACATATGGCCTCTGCTTTTTAACTTATTTGTGAACGATATTTGCTCATGCATAAATCACTCAGCAATGCTAGAGTTCGAAGATGACATTAACCTTTTTCGAGCTATTCTTGGCATTTCTGAAATTGATAAACTACAGCAAGATATTACAGCATTTAAAGCTTGGTGCAAAAACAACAACGTGGTTCTCAACCCGGCAGAAACAAAGGTTATATTTATTTTCGAGAACACCATTTTGTAACAACTGGTACTACACTATGAACAATTGCTCGGTTTAGCGCGTTTCGGTCGTACGTGATCTAGGAGTCTTCTTTGTCATTAAATTGAAATGCTCTGATTATGTGGCATAATATAGCAATGCATTTCACCATACTCTGGCCGCGATTCCCAAAATGACATGTGATTTCGGGGGATGCAGAAGGATGGTGAGTTGGGCTAATTGGTAAGGCGCCCCATCTCTGTGCAGCCTTAGGGTCGCTTCATGGCACATCAAACATAGTACTTCTAAGGTTGGAATATTGGCACCTGACTCGGAATTTTAACGACTGCTTGTGGACTGCATATGATGTCAAAGGGGAAGACTTGCAGAGCCAGCGTAGGCTTTTTTTTTAAATGAGCAAGTCCCTAATAACGTCCCTGAGTTTTTGTGGCAACAAGTCCGCCCATATCTTCTAAAAAAAGGCTAAAGTTATTCCCACTGCTGGTGGATTTACGACATGTGGAGATGTGTAATTCCATCTGACTTTGGCAAAACACTAGATCTTGGACCCACGTTTACATCGAACCTTCACTGTTTCCTCCAGAGCTGTTTGCCTTGGCTCGAAAAGTGTCGGACTGAACCAATGAAGATGTTAGACCCCGCTGTATTTCTGAAAGTGTGGATTGTCTTGCAGGATTGCGCCGCCCGCCGCCGCAGGTCCATGATCAGATCCCACTGGGCAACTATCTAACTGATAATGGAATACGTGTTTTGGAGTCAAATCAAGACGAATGTCCTTTGTGCTTATGCCGCAAGGTATGTACAATAGAAAAGCTGGCGCTGCTGTGACAAAAAACTCCCGCCTTGTACAGGCTGTCCCGAAAAATGTACGCTGTGCTGCGGTTCGATATTGTAAAAGCTTGTCGTTAAACCAGCTTGCTGGGAAGATTAAAAAGGCCGAAGGTTTACATCTTGAAGTTTCCTTAAGGGCATTGAAGCACAAGGACGCCTGCCCTTTTCGTGCCATAGTTACCTAACGAGGGACTACGCAGCGACAAGTATCAGCTGTCTACAAAAACACCTGTCGGATCTGCGACTCAAGGAACCTTTCTTGGTTTGAAATTTAGAGGAAGTTGTGGCAGATCAGTATGGACCCCGTAGTTTGTTTAGTATTTATGTTCAGGACATTTTCAATTCACTCCCCAATGAACTTTTACTTGACTCTGTGAAATTAAGTATTGAGGATAATGATGAACTATTCTCCAAAACTCGAACAGTGTTTCTGCTGAGTGCTATCTAGAAAACCTTCAATTTTATCTCAATTCTACGTTCATAGGATGGCATAACGAATTTTTTCTCCAAAGCTCTGGAGTATGCATAGGGTCGTCAGTTGCACCTGTCCTCATTACTCGTCAGCGCACTCAAAAATTGCCAAAAGGGGTATAGCTCTTTCATATCTAGGATCAGCCGTAAAAGGTAATGTTAACATAACATTAATGACAGTTTCAAGGCTCCGATGGAGACTCCGGTCATCCGGGTTCCCATGGCAAGTGTTGAATGAGGTTGTGCGATCCTTGGTTAAAAAGTGAGAGGAGAAGGTAGTAAGTGCAATGTTGAGAAGAAACGGGTGGTAGTGGTTTCATACTTTAACAAGGTATCGCACAACTTAAAACAAGTCGCCCAAAGATATCAAGTTCCAGTTGGTTTTTTAGCACCTCAAAAAATGGCTCGGATTTGTTCCAATGTGCATTTAAATTTGAAAAAAAAATATCTCGCGTAAAATCTAAAAAGAAACGTGCTATACAGTTTGTGGCTTGTACCTCGCGCGTGGTATAGAGCATTCCCTTAACATGTGGTAGAACGCACTATACGCGGGACAGAGAAGATGTTTTTTTGAAAGGCTACGTGAAGATAACCTGTTTATGAGGTCAAAGGTGGGGTTCCCCCGCCTCTGCACTTTCAAGCCTCGACACGTAATCCAAATCTGGCCAGCACTGCAATCATCGGTCGATAGAAGGAAAAACTCTCCTAAGAAATTTACTAGGCGCATATTATACAAGGTCTGGCGTAGCACTGCATAAGCCATTCTTCTGTTACGCTATCTGAAAAGTAGGTTCTGTTTTTAAACGCTTCGATGCGCTGAAGTCATCCCCCCGTGACCTACAGTTCTCCCTCCTGCCATGAGCCAGTGCCTGTTGGTTATATGTCACCTCTCTTCTTTTCTGGGTGAAATATTGAGTTGTGAGTTCAGCCTCTATCCTGTCTTCTGTATTCTTCTACAATTTCCTCACGTTGCTCGCTGACTTTAACCATGTACATTCGGGGGGATGCTCTTGCTTTTTTCATCTGCATCGATTCCTCATCCTGTCTGAACTTGGTTTTTCCAGCGCTGTTTGGAATTGTTTAAGCCGGACAAAATCGAAGAGAGCTGGTAATATAAAGACGTTTATTCGACAACTTTATGATCCTTACTTACTTTAACAGGCGAATTTATTTCAGCCATGAGCTTGTGGTTGTTGAAGATTTGAAGCCTGCGCTGCTTTTCTAAAAGGAGGCAGACTCGGGACTTTTTATTTTTAAACAAATGTATCCACGGTTTTATCGATTGCCCCAAACTAACATGATCCATTTCTATTTTGCTGTACCTGGCAAGAATCTTCACACGCATCGCGTTTTCGGCTCCTTTGAGCCAAAAAGCTTAAGACCCATTTAACGTATCCAGTGTAATTTTAACATATCAAATGTGTTAAACACGCCCGAAGTAGATTTTGTTTGTCGGAAATATTTTAGTATGCGGTTTTCTTTAATGCTTTTATAATGTGACGTTTTGCGCATTGTTCATACGCTGCTCGAAGTAGTTCTTCCAAGATTGGTTTGTCAGAGGAAAGAGCGATGTTTTTGGGATTCAAAACGTGCACGTCTCGATATAATAACATATATCTACTCTCAGATGCACCTACATATATCTTAAAGGGCCCATGAAACGAATTTTGGGCTGCAATAAATCAATTTATATTGGTATTTTACTAATAGCACATCGTTCAGTGGGCCAAAAGAAAAAAGATACAAAGTCAAAAGCCTGACTTTCGGTACGAAAATTTGAAAAACACGGCGGACTATTTCGTACCTCCTTCCCTTCGTAAGCTCTCTGCCTTTTTTTCTGTGATACATCCGCGGACCCCGCAGCGCGTCATCGGGACCCCGCAGCGCGTCACCGGGCCCAAACGAACGTCACACGACACCGGAGCTCACTTAATCCCTTCACCCCTAAGCTGACATTGTGGTGGAAGCTACGCTCTTGCCGGACCAATCAGCCGCCCCCCTTTCATCACATCACCTCACCTCATTCTCTGCGCGTGGGTATGCGCGAGAGAGCGTGATCACGTGGCAAAAGTATGGCTGGCCCAAGGAGCACGTAGCTTCCACAGCACTGTCAGCTTCGGGGTGAACGGGGTGGGGAAAGCAACTTTTGTCTGAATTTTGAGCGACGGCTAATCTTCTGGGGGGACAATGGATGTGTCCGGATTAGACAAGCGAAAGTCCGAGCAAGAGGGGACTCCCCCTTTCCGTCTTCTTGAACGTTTTGGTAGAACGCGCGATTTATGAGTTGAGGAGGAAAGCCAAACAGGAAAAAGTTGGAAAAGCGTTTCATGACTCCTTTAACCATACACGTAAAGGGGGAAGTTAGTAATGCTCCGCGAACGGTCGGACTACTTTTACAGCGGTTTTTGAAGTGAAAACGATCATAGCTGGAGATGCTGCTGGATCTGGTGTTGGATAATCGACTCGCAACTGCAGACGTACTAAGATTTGTCCTTGGATGTTTTAGCTGCTGTTGTTGTTGCTTGCCACTCTGAAGTCTGATAGCAATATCATAAGCCTGCAAATGACAGACTTTCGGCCATCGAGCCCAAGTGTGAAAGCATCGGTACGACCCAGAAGAGTACCAATGCATCTCAAGACAAAATAATAAAACTGGAAGCGGATGTTAAAACTATTACAAAAAAACTCGATGATAACTCGAATGTTAAAACTATTACAAAAAAAAACGAAGCAGATGGCCTAACTTAATAGTATACGGCATTAAAGAACATGATAACTAAAGCAGTGAAATTCTTGACAACATAGTCGTGGATGATGTCCTGAAAGTAATTGGAAGGTAAAAATATCAGGTATTTAAAGAAATCCCCGACTCGGAAAAACGCTCAGCAACGAAATTCAGCCGATTATTTTTAAGCTACAGGAAAGCAGAAATAAAACACTAATACTATAGAACTGCATTAAACTAAAGGGTACAAACTTTTATAAGCAATGATTTTTCCCGTTCCGTACAGAAAACACGAAAAAAACTCTGGAACAGTAAAAAAAGCAAACCGAGAGAGCAAAGATAGGGTCTTTCTTACTTATGACAAGGTCAAAATAAACGTACAGGTATATGTGTGGGACGAGGCAAAATATGATACAGTTCATATGGTTGAAAAAAAAAAAACGCTGTAACGTACCAACACTAGCAGATGACCGTGCAACGAGACTAGCAGACTACCATGAAACAGCGGCTAAAATAACAGCTATCAGTATGAATGCAAAAAGCCTTTTAAATAAAGTAGAGGCATTAGATTATGCTCTCTTGGAATTTCAATCTAACATAACTACAATAACCGAGACATCGTTAAAGGGATACTGAACCGAAATTTGGATTTCCCGAAATAAGGCTGCAGACGCGTTGAACGGGAGGCCACGAACTCCAAAACATTACTCATATATTGATATCTCAAACGGATGGCCGTACGGTTAGAAAAGAAGGGCGCAATAAAGCGAGGTCTTTGACGTCATCGTCCTCCGGGGAAATTTGAGAACGAGAGGAAGCGGCCTCGCCTCTCTCCTCATCGCTTCGGTTCACCAGCTGGACCGGATGGAGCGAGGACGAGAGGGAATGGGAATCGAGACGTGCCTTGTTTCGTCGGCCTCGTCGGCCATGTTGAATCGCGCACTTCTTTTCCAAAAATACGACAATCCGTTAGAGGTATCGCTGTATGAGTGTTGCTTTTGGGTTTTGCAGTGTCCCGCCTATTTGTCCAGCCTTGTTTTGTGAGCTCGGAACTTTGGTCCAGTATCCCTTTAAAGAAATACTACAACAAAATTTCGCCGCCTATTTTCTGGTCTATGCGTGTTCAAAGGAGCAGTATCACACCAATGTTTTCTTAAACGAGACACGAAAAATAATTTAAAAACAATTAAACGGTTAGCAAAGAGCACCTGGTGGATGTCTCTAAAGCCTCGCTTTTAATGCCCGTCTAGGAAACTTGACAGGTAGTGACAATAACTGTCTCGCCTACCTGACGTCATCCCGACAGCTCTACTGACAGCACAAGAGAAGAGGGGAGGGAGGAACTCCCCGCTCAATGGGTCCCTCTTTTCTGTGTCCCAGATGTTGCTATTCTCCTTCTACAAGATTCTAGAAGATTAACCTGTCACTCAAAATTCACACAAAAGCAGATTTGCGGTTAGTAGCGGAAGCCCGATCGCTGGTGTGCTTCGACCACTTCGGTGGCTGGAACGGCCAGGGCATCCTGACGACGTCAGCCTCGCCGCAGCTTTCCTCATCCCGAGACGAACTACGTCACGATTGCGTTAGATGTCACGTGCTTTCCGCTGGCTGCTCTCCGAGCGCTTGCCAAAAAAGCCGTTTATACAAAAAAAAATACAGGTATTACTTTAAAATTGAAACGTGTGATTGCCATATACAAGTATTGTGGATCATATTCAGAATATTTCTGAACACGACGGGTATACCTTAAATTTTGTTGAAGTATCCCTTTAAATCCTCAAATACTCGATAGCGACATTGTCCCTCCAAACTACGTTATGTTAAAAAGAGACCGAGCGTCTAGAGGTGGTAGTGTAGCAATCATTTTAAAGCAAGGTATCTCTTATGTACTTTCGCCTGACGTAAAAGAAGTTGAGTCGCTTTGGTGTAAAGTGTACTTGGCAAATTATTATGTCCCTGTTGGTGTAATTTACCGGCCTCAGACCTCAGATTTAAAATATCTGCATAGCTTATTTGACTACATGCACCAGCATATCAAGGGTGAAATAATCATCATGATGAGACATTATAATGTACTAGAGATAAACTGGGATTTGCTGCACCCAGGCACTTCTACTTTAGATATTTGTCTTGATATTATGTTTGCATTTAACTTTAGACAATTCGTCAGGGAGCCAAACCGTGTGCAGGGGTCGTCTTGGTATTTCTTCGTGATCATGTTCCCTAAGCTCTAACAGATGTAGATGTGGCGGTTAGCATGTCCGATCATAAAACAATTGTATGTGCAATACCTGCACGCGCTTCTTGCCCCTCTCATGGTTGCACTACCTGTATCCTTGATTTTACCTATTCTTATCACGCATCTGTCCTAACTTACCTTGCGCATGAATGCTTTGATATTCGTGAAATGTGTGATTGTAATTCCTTTAGCATAGGTAATCTATGTTAGTTTCAAAGCAATTGTAAATTATTTCATTATCCAGTTTGTCCCGAAAGAAACCTAAAGTGATAGGAAATATAACTCATGGATAACCCGTGATATTATCCACCAGAAACGTCGAATCAAACGTCTTAGAAAGTCATCTAAAACAATCCCATTACAGGCTGCAGAGCCACAGATTACAAAAGAAAGCTTTTGAAAAAATCGATTGTGTTTACATTAAAAATTAAAAAGCTAAACAGAAGTACATAACGGTACCCTTCATAAGTGTTTGCAAGCATCACCCCAAATATTTTTTTTTACATTGTTAATGGTATCGATGCAAGTATACAACTTTTTGCCTACGACTTTCTTATCTTTCGCGAGATAACAAGCCAAGCTGTCCAAATTGTATCAAACGAATCACTAAAAAGATAACCGGTTGGTGTGATAACTGGCAAATGGCTCTAAATTCTGGCAAAACTGATATTATATGCCTAACGAGTAAAAATAAGAATATTATTGACTTTCCACACAGTGTTAATCGGGTAGTCTTGTGCAGGGTCACTGAATTTAAGTATCTTGGTATCATATTAGCATCTGAACTGAGCTGCAACAAACTCGTTAAATATATAACAAACAAAAAGCCCTTGAAAAATTATTCTTTCTGAAGAGAACGTTAAAGTAGTCAACTCCTGAAATAAAGCTTTTAGCATACATCTCTCTTGTGCGTCCAGTACTAGAATACACAAACATATCCTGGTTCACACATACGCAGAAGAATGTAATTTTTCTAGAAAGTGTTCAAGTAAAGGCATTCAGAAATTTTTACCACAAATACAGTCGTATCGATTCACCAACAAAACCACATAAGAAAGCTGATTGATTGACAATCAATTATCGTATAAGAATCGATCGGCTGAAAGTCTTGTTCCTCCTTTAAACGATGCCTTTAATATAGATAAAAACAAGTACGTGAAGCGGTCGGAAGCGAGAGACACTAGACATAAACAAAACGACACACTTTTAGAGTATTCCTTCAATAACAATAGTTTTAAGTACTACTTTTTTTCTTCATCTATAAAATACTGGAACAGTTAAGATAGGCACTTTTTTAGTTGCACAAGTGTTGAATTGTTTAGTGATGCAGTTGAAAAACAACTAATTTGTCAATTTATGAAATGATATGTTTTGTCTGTTACACGAATGACGCCATATTTTTGCTTCTCCGTTTTTATATGGTTGCCTATGATGTATATTTCTTTTGTCCCAATGCCTGCAAAACTTCCAATCGAATTGGCAGTAATTAGAACTTAATAAATAAAAAAAAGTGCTTTCGCTCAGCGAACAGACGTTCTTGCAGCCGTTCATCTTGAATTCCGTAGACCAAGCGTTCACGTAGCATCACGTTTAGTTGTAGCATAGGTAGATTTGAAGACGTGGTGTCTTTTGAACGTCGCGTCGATGACCCTGTTGCAATCTCTGGAGGGGCAGTCACTGTCAACACGCCGAAGTTGCAACCAGCAGGCAGATCCTTGAGCTGCGCCACGTAGCAAGCAAATGACACCCCCTGGCCTTTGAAATTTGCTTCTACAGAAGAGTTCAGAAATCCTCGGACCACAATGGCATCGTTGCACTGATATATTATCCTCAAGGCTGTCATCTCGAGGCCGGCTTGGTAAAACTAGCGTTTTTACCATAATATAGGCTTCTACGCCGCAGAGAACCAGCAGTAGAACTTTTTTCTTCGCTGCGTCCTACACATCATTCGCCTCGAACAGGAAGTCCAAGCGTTCAACCCAGGCCAAGCCCGCTGTACCATCAAACTCTTCAAGCTTGTCTTCCAGTGCTGTCATCACTGAGACGGTGCAAGACTTGTAGTTTGTTTCTGCCCTCGCCGCAAATATTTTGTCCTGGATAATCAGGAGCCGATTACCAAACGAAAAGTGCTTATGGTTTATTGTGGCTCAGCCATGGCGGCCGATTCGGTTTATAGGGTGCTGAATGTCCTCGCACTTGAATAAAAAGGACGGAGCCTGCCGTCCGTTCAGTGAAGTGAGGAACATTACAATATCACAGTGACATAAGAATCGCCACAATTTATTCCGTGAAACAAAAGTAGAGCTTTGTATGACAGTTTGAAAACAAGGATGGATATTGCAATAACATTAAAAGGTTTTCGAAACAAAAAAAAAACAACAAAAAAACAGAAAACTGTAGCTTCTAGACAAAATACATTTTTATTAATCACTCATGAACACGATAACGAAGATGCTACGTTGCAGCAATTTTTTTTATTTTAGCTGATAAATGACGACGTTGCGAAATTCGGTATGGTTTATTCACGAAAACGCAATTCACGCAATCAAAATTCACGCACCTCAATGGTCTCCTCGCGCATACTTTTGCATACTTGCCCAAAGTCGCCATAAAGGTCGAATATTACACCAAAACTAAAAAGCTGTATATTAAAAAAAATAATTATTTTGTCTGCCTCCACATGCACTCCAGAAAATCGTTGCTTCTTTTTAAACTTGCGAGAATCTCTTACTTCTAGCTGGCAGACCTTCGTTTTCATATCTTTTTGAATCGTAATAACTTTGAATCGGAATAAACTAGGTCAGGAGAAACATGTTGAGTCAAAATACGCATTGTGACTCAGAAAACACAATAGGCATTGTGTTTTTCGAGAATAACACTTGCTGCTTTCGCTTGGTTGAGGACTCTAGGTCCAACAGTTTCCCAACTACTTACATTCGCTAAACTTATATTCACCCAAATTATTTTCCTACTGAATGTTTGTTTTACGAAAACATTTAGTCGGCAGCACAGCAATTTAAACTCTGATTTTATCAGCTAGCAGAGCTGAACACAACGTGCGCATACACCACAACGCACGCAGCCGCGTGCACAAAATGTTGACAGAAACACGCGGGCAAACAAACAAACAAACGCAGATCCATACGCCAACTCATGCACGAGCACGCACAGTCGCACAGAGAAACAAGAGAACAGAAACGAAGGATTTATTTGCTAGAACAGCCACCTGGATGAATAGCAGGAAATTAGAATGGCTACAAGTATGAAATTTATTTTACGATGGCGTGTTCTATATTCTAATATACATAATGTCCTTGTAATTACTGGTGTGGTATTACGGTTCAACGCATGATGCGTCAAGTCAATGCTGCGGAACCTATAGCCACTTGACAGAGACGTTCGTGGTGTAGACTGTCGTGAACGTACAGCGAAATATTTCTTGCTAAACATTGTGAGGCGGAAAAAAGAAGACAGCGTTGTATGAGAAGTCTACAATAGAGATGCAATATAGGATGTTAAACAAAAATCAATTTCCGAACACAAGAATCGCGAAAATTCGACACCTTCGAAAACCTATCCTTATCCCTCTTTGATCTTAGGAACTCGAGCACAGAAAATATTCAAAACGCTGGAATGGCTTCCGTTGTCTTGAGGGTTTCTCCTTTGTTGGGGTACCACGTGGAAACACAGGAGGTCCGTGAATCGGTATTTTACTTGTTTTATTGGCGTCTCACCACCACACTTTCGTATCAGACAAATTAACATGGAAGGGCCCACACTACCGTAATATTTAGATTTGTGGCATGGAGGAAGCCCCCAAAAGAATGTAGATGCTTCGATGACCACAGTCTCCCTCAGTGAGACTACCTAATTACCGCCGCCTCCCCCCCCCCCCTCCCCCCCCCCCTTCCCCCCTACGCCTTCCTCGGGGTTTCGGGGCCGGCTTTATAGCCTGCGGGAAATGGACACGCCTGGTGTATCTTAGCTCGCAGATAGGTCGCTTCCACGATCACCTCCGAGGGTGTTTTCAGTGGCAGATTTACCCAAAACGGCGAGAGGGACACTGCCCACCTCAAGGAGTGCGGCCTCTCCTTGTATCCGGGAAGCCGCCGCCACGGCGGTCCCAACGGCCTGCATGCGCTAGGCCCAGAGAGACGGACGGGGTACACGTGATTCCCATACTCGTCTCCCCTTAAGGCCAGAGGCCAAGAGATCTAGGACGCAGATTTAAAAGCATGTCCGGATTCTACATCTTAAAAAAATTAACTCTTAATTATTGCATAGCTCTTTTTTAACCAAGACAATCCCAAGACGCCGTGCAAGCTTTTTTCCACGTGTGTTCTTTCGGGCTTCCGTGTTTTCTAACAACAAAACGGCGACATTAGACTTTGTTCTTTCATTCAATGGTGGTAGCATCGCACGAGCCAATATTTTGAAGTCCTGTGGATTAAACCCTGGGTGGAACACCATAAAGTGACTGAGGGAAGTTGATCGCTTTCGAAGATACATTGGGACCGAGCGACATGGCAGGCCACACACGAAGCCCGGCAAGCAAGGCGGTACGCCGAAAAGCAAAGCTATGTCCCTAACAATGACTACCAAGATGACGGCTATTGAAGAAAAAACTCGGAGGGTGTTGGTGTTAAAAGCAATTTGGTATTCGCCTATTTTTCTTCGGTTAAGTTAAACTCAATTATCCCGAAAAAGTGTTTTTCAGCACATAGGTACCATCATATATTTAACCCGCTTTTATAGAGGGTTGATGTTTTAAATTTTTGCCACCTACAAAGGTGTTGATAAAACTAAACAAGAATTAAAATTTACACCAACAGTTTTTGTGTTAAGCATCCTTAAATCAATAAATTCGGTGTAGATGGAAGTGCGACGCCTTTTCAATTGACGTTTAAGATCTCTTTTATTCTGTTCCGCATACCGTATTTTTTTTATTACTGTTAGAAATTGCATTGACAGCAGCGGGGAACTGGCCTTCCGGAGCTCTTTCGGGATGAGTGTCGAAAGTTTCATTGAACTTTCAATTTAGTGGATACGTTTTTGTGCAAAAACAGGGGATAGGCATTGGTTCGCGAGTGGCCCCTGTTCTGTGCGACATCTTTGTAGCACACTGCGACCAAACTATTTTTGAGTGGCTCGGGGGTGAAGGCACTTTTAAAATATAATGGCATGTCGATGATGACCTTGTCATGCCTGTCCAGGGAATGAGATTACGGACACGGTGGTGGCTGAAGTGATCAGCACGTTTACGTCCTGCTCTCATGGTTTAAAATACTTTCATGAGAGGACCTCGGGCGGGCATGTTACAGTTTTTGGATTTAAAACTAAATCGTTGGATGACCACGTGTGGTAGGCTTATGAGCCCGGCTCCAAGAAAGGTGTGCCCCCTTTTAATTCCGCTCACTCCAAGTTAGTAAAAACAGGTATTGCCTCTTCGTGCTTCGGAGCTGCTATGAAAAATCCTATCCCGATGAAATGGAAAGGACCTTTCTTCTACAGGGCGATCGGCTCGTGACTGCAGGTTTCACACTGAAATCGATTGTTGAGGCTGCAGAGGGCTTTAAAAAGAAATTTAGAGGTGCTGAAAGAAATGTTCGTGAACGCCAAAAAATAAGACCTGTCGTCATCCCTTGCATTCACGTGGTCTCTCATAACATGAAAAAAGTAGCACAAAGTTACGACGTTCCGGTCATCTTTTCAGCACCCAATAAGCACTCTGCAATATGCAGAAAATTAATGATGATGATGAGGAAAGCGGCAAATGCAAGAAAAAACATCAAAACAAGTTTCTGGAATGTCATACCAATGTTGTCTATGACATACCGCTTTCCTGCGGTGGCTCCTACGTAGGCCAAACAGGCTGTTGTGTGAATGATCGCGCGAGAGAGCACGTTGCCTCCTTAAAACAGTCACCTTCTGGATATTTGACTGTGCATTACAGCCGATGTGTGTCTACACCAGTGTTCAATGAGGTCGCAATCCTGGGGCGACACAGCGAAAAGACCACCAGGGAAATCCATGAGGCGTATGTTATAAAAATAAAGGGTGCGGATAAGTGTATCAGTGAACCTTCCTTGACGCTGACAGATAAAGAGCGTATATTTTTAGATAAAGTGTGGGCACGTGGATAATGACGTGTTGTGTTTCAAAATGTGTTTAAGACAGTTTTTTTTAAATAAAAATTTAGTTGTGAGTGCGCCTTGTGTTGTGTTTTTTACTCTGTCCCAGTTTTTGGCGCTTTTCTTTCCGTACTTAGAGAAGCAATTGATCAGCGTCAAACTTTAATCGCTTAAGTTTGTGCCCCGAATGAGCAATTTCCACCGCACTAGTAGATTTGATGGCAACCAATAAATATAAAAAAAAGAAAAGAAAAAATGTTGATCGTTTGTTTATGTTGACGAAGACCCGGAGAAAAGCTCACCTCGAAATAAATTCATTTGTAAAGTGGTCGTTATAATTTAATTGTACTAGGTCTGCCAGCGTTTTTGACCTCCTCATGCAGGCTGTGCACCGTGCAACAAAGTTAGCGGGAAGCGATTCTTCGCCGTTTTCTTAGAGAAGCATTTGATCAGCGTCAAACATTATGCGCATAAGTTAGTTCCCCGAATGAGATATTTTCACCGCACTAGTAGTTTTAATGGCAACCACTAAAATGTACAAAAAAGAAAAGAAAGTTAATCGTTTGTTTAGGCAGACAAAAACCCGGCGAAAAGCTCACCTCGAAATAAATCAGTATGTAAAGTGGTCGTTATCGTTTAATAGCAGTAATGCTGCCAAGGTTTTAGGCCTGACTAATGCAGGTGGTACACCGTGCAACAGCGTTCTTCGCGAAACGTTTTTTCGCCTTTTATTTAGAGAAACAGTTGATCAGCGTCAAACATTAATTGGATAAGTTTCTGCCCCGAATGAGCAATTTCCACCGCACTAGTATGTGACGTAATGGCAAACACAAAAATGTAAAAAGGAAAATTTATGGTTTGATTATTTCACAGTTTCACGCAGGGTACACACTTTACATACAGGGCAGTCTGCTGTTGGCAAAAAAAAAAGAAGAAAACAAATCAAATTTAAAACAATTTAAGTTATATTTATTTGATTTGAATCGGACTATCCTCACTGATAAAATCTTCCGATCAGTGAAACAAAATGCGTAAATTAAGAATTACTGCAGTTTGATTAACTTTTTTCAAGAAAACCCCGCCACACTAGAACAAAACAGCTTAGTTTTTTCGTTAGCAAAAAAAAGCTGTATTGAATTTTTTTTCGCCATGTTTTTTTTTTTCAAAACGACATTACCTTTTTAGCTTTAGCCTATATCTTTTCCATTTTGATTTTATTGCAAAAAAATGTGACGTAACTGACGAACAAATCCGGAGTTAAAAATAAAGCTCAACGCATCGATTTGCTTCGAAGACCGCTGGTTTTTCTAGTGTTCAGTTCAATTTAAATCTTTCATATGCGATCATTCTTTGATTGAAATACAGAGTATATGGCCATATTGCCGCGCTCAGGGCCGAGCAAACAACAGTTGGTCATGTAATTCTAGAAGATTCCTTTTTATTCTTACTCAGGCCCTAACTTTTATCATTTCGTCTTTGTTTCTTGTTCTAGAAAGTGCTTGCTCAATCTCGCCCCGAACCCGTGACGCTCGAAGCTTCTTTGCTGAACATTCCAGATGCCAACACACCCCAAATAAGGAGCGGCCCGCGACCGTGTTGAGTCAGTCTCTCTCTCGCTTGCTGTTACGCCGCCAAATCGCCGCCCGCTTTCTGCTGCCTCGACGCTCGTTCCTCACTTTTTGTTTCGCACAAGTTCGCCGATTAAACCTTTATTTTAAGCTCACTGTTCGTCCTCTCGTCACATTCATTTGTGACATTTCTGGTGAAGGTGCGGAGTACCGCAGCCCATGAAACTTACCCCTCCGTGGCATCGCAGCGCAAGCACAGTACCCGGTTCCAGGAGACTGTCCGTGGAGACAGCCGAGTCCCGAGGAAGCCGCCGCACGAAGATCAACCCCGGGAATTGGGACTTCTACCGGACCCGCAGAGGAAGAAGTCGATGAAACCAACTATGACCTCCCGGGCCCTGCAAACTGAGACTCCCGCCGCTGCCTCCCCCGTCGTTTACCTGCCCGTCGCCACTCGTACGCCTACGACTTTCCACGGCGAGATTCACGAGGACGTCGAGCAGTGGATCCAACACTACGAGCGCGTCGCATGCCACAACAAATGGACCGCCGAGCAGTACTTCCACAATCTCTACTTCTCGCTGGAAGGCACCGCGAGGCACTGGTTTGAGAACCACGAGACTTCGCTCACTTCGTGGGACATCGGCGCCACCGAGCTGAAGCGGACCTCCTCGAGCCAACACAAATGGCAGCGGGCGGAGGATCTGCTTCAAGCACGGATACAGGCCCCCAATGAAGGCGTAACCAGCTTCGTTGAAGATGTGCTACGGCTAAGTGCCCGCGTCGACCCGCAAGCCACCGACGAGAAAAAGTTACGCTTCCTCCTGAGACGGCCTAGAGCTGAGCCGGTCGGTTTGACATGCTTCCTTCAATACCAGCTGAACGCAGAGGAAAGGCGAAGGAGAGAAGAAAACAAAGATCTACACTGCTAAACTACCAACCTTTTAATAAACACTTCCTTTTCCTCGACACTATCCGTAGAGGTATCTTATTTTTCCTCTCTCGGATCTTAGATAGAAAAACTGCCTTTTCCTCGACACTAACCGCAGAGTTGACCTCTTCTTCAGCTGTCGGATCCTAGAAAAACTTTCTTTTTCTCGACACTTTCCGTAGAGGTAACCTCTTCTTCCTCTTTCGAATCTTGGCATTCAACTGGTCCCAACTTGGTTGTTTCGAGAGGCCGCTTCCCGAAGATATATTTTTTTCTTTAGGAAAACTATATCTTTAGAAAAATTATCTTCTGAGAGGCGTGAAAAGCGAAATCTTCGGTGGACTAATTCGCAACCCCCCGACGACCGTTGAAGGATTTGTTGCCGAAGCAACAAACATCAAGCGTTGTTTGCTGGGCCTTGAGCACGGCAATATAGAAAGATTTAAATATTAACTTAAAAAAAAATATATTTTTGGTATTTTTGTTTTAGCGGGCAAGGTTTGATTTAAATCATTCTTGGAAAACCAGTCTGATTTAAAGCATAATTTAAGTCATCTTGATTTTCGTTCTCCACCCTGGCTGTAGCCGTCGTTCCGCTTTTATGTTAATATATTTGGCGTGTCACCATACTTAATGGTGACGTAGCCGGCATGGTAGAAATAGGTCCTTTTTTATTTTTTGTTCGGAATTGAAACCACAGCTTCCTAAACAAATGATGAAATCTAAAGATTCGTCAATGCGGTGTTTTTTTAAACTACATTATAGTTCATTTCATAAATTAATATTTAGAAACTACTGAAGCAGCCGCTCTCTGCACTGGTTATATTTACCCCGTTATTCTTTTAATCAGCGTTCTGATGAAATGGTTCATTTTATTTTCGTCGGGCAACGCCTGAAGTGTTACAGTATGTTTTTATTTAAAAAAAAAAAAAATTATATTCTGCTAGGGAAGTGCAGAGGTACCGCATGCGCATAAGGCATCCCGGCATACTTCAGTTGAGTGAGCGTATTTCACTTGAGTAAACGCTCAATTCTTAGATTCGCAGCTGAGCTTTCCTCCACGTCCGTCAAAAGGCCGGTGAGCTTTTTTCCGCATCGGACAGTTTTGCGGTGAGATTTTCTCCGGTGAATTTTCTTCCGGTGTATCTCCGATGAGCTTTCCTCCTGTGAGCTTTTCTCCGCAGCCCCTAACGGCCTGCACGTGCCAGGCCTAGATAGGAGGAGAGAGAAGACGGGGTTACCAGTCTTTAAAATTAGATGTCAGCGATTTTCTTACAAAACCTTGGAATGGCTTGACACTCTGCAAGCATAAGAACTTTTCCTTTTTATATTTTAATCGATAATATTTACACACTAATACTTGACTCCCCGTCTTAAAGGATAAAAAAAGAATAACTGTTTTTTCCACCTCCAAAGATTTTGGAGGCAATCACTCCCGCGTTACACTTTGCAAGAATTGTATAAAATGAAGCTAGGAGACGCTGTACGCTTCATTGTGTTTCTCCGCAGCTGTAGAAATATCTGTTGTTATTAGATTAAAAAGCATAATAAAATAAAGCTTGCAATAAAAAAAAATATGTTTTTCGCGACTCCGTTTGCTGCGTGAGGCGTTCAAAGCCAGAATAAATCGCGATTCTTCTAAAAGTACAATGTACATTTCAGACGCGGTAACCTCGAAGCGGGAGAAAAACAGGACGGAAAAACAAAGCTCCAGACACAGCTTTGTGTTGTCCGTCTCGTTTTTTTTCTCAGCTCTTGGCGTACCATGTCTGAAAGAGGCATTGTTCTTTTCAGAGAATGGCGATTCATTTTCGGTGTGAAACCCTCGAGGGCACCACAAAGCTCCAAAAACATCTTTGTGCTGTCCGTCCCGTTTTTCCCCCGCTCCTTGGTTACCATGTCTGAAATAAGCATTGTTCTTTACAGAGTATAGCGGTTCGTTCTGGGCGTGAAGCCCTCACGGACAACGCAAAGCTCCAAACACAGCTTTGTGTTGGCCGTCTCGTTTTTCTGTCGCTCCTGGGCAACCATATCTGAAAGAGGCCTTGTTTTTCTCAGAAAATAGCGATTCATTATCGGTGTGACGCCCTCAAGGGCAGCACAAAGTTTCGAAAACAGCTTTGTGCTGTCTGTTTCGTTTCTTTCCCGCTCCTGCATTAGTATGTCTGAAAGAAGCATTGTTCTTTTCAGAAAATAACGATTCATTTTGGTCGTGAAGTCCTCACAGACAACTGAAAGTTCCAAACAGAACATTTTGTTGTCCTTCTCGTTTTTCCCCCGATCCTGAGTTACCATGTCAGTATTGAACCAGCTGGCCTGCACAATTGCTTTGGTTTCCTAAAACCTCTTTCAGCTTGAATGCGTATTCTAGGTGCGGGAAGCTTTCCATTACGCAGTGTCACAGGTTAATTTTACTTTAAAGGTTTTTTCACTGAAGTATACTCTTTTGGAAAACATGAACACTGCTATACGGAATTTTATTTCCTCGGACACAATTATCATTTCAGTAATATCTACGTGTGTTTAGTGTTGTAGAGTTTTAGCTTTTTTTATTTCTTTTATTTAGGAAATACTACGGATGGTTTTCCACCACCATCTTTGAAGGAGAGGGTTCCAACATGTTTATAAGAAAGGAGTCAAAACTATTGGATGTTGAAGCGTTCACGCAGTCTGACGGCAGTGAGTTCCAGTCTTCAATGGTTCGTACAAAAAAGGAGTACTTAAATAGGTTATTTCTAGGAGCATATTGTCTAACATTTTTTGAGTGGTTTAGCCTTGCTGAGCGCTGAGGAGGTGGCTGAATATACAAGCCTTTACTTAAGCCAGTTTCGTTATGACAAAGTTTATAAAAAAAACTTAATCTTGCAAATTTCCACCTGGCTTTGAGAAATTCTAGCCCACATCTATTAAACATTTCAGAAACCGAGGAGAGGCGCCTAAAATCTGAAAAAATAAATCGTGCACTTAGTCGCTGAATCCTCTCCACTTTTTCTATATCTTTCTTTAAATATGATCCCACACGATTGACGCATATTCCATAACTGGGCGAACTAGGGCTTTATAGGCTGAAAGTTTGACAGTCCAATTGCACGCTCACGATTTCCTTCTTAAAAAACACAGTTTTTTGTAGGCCTTGGCGCAAGTATTTGTATTTCGTATTAATAGTTAGACCTAAGTATTTTACGTCATTCACAGATTCAATGAGTTTATCGCGGACATGATACGTAGATTCGAGAGGAGATTTCTTGTGTGTTATTGTAAGAGCGCATGTTTTCTAGTAGTTTATAACCATCTGCCACCTCTCACACCAGTCAGCAATTTTACACAAGTTTTCGTTAAGCGATAATTGGTCCGAGGTGTTAAAGACAGTGGTATAAATCACACAGTCGTCTGCAAACAATTTCACAGTCACACCAGAGTCAAGGTCGTCAGCTATGTCATTGACATATATCAAAAAACAAAAGGGGTCCCAAGACAGACCCTTGGGGAACACCTGAAAGGACATCAAGATTTTGCGATTGACAACCGTTAATTTCTACAAACTGCGTTCTGTTCGTCAGATACGCGGAAATCCAGTTCACAAGGCGGGGAGAAATTACTACACGCTGCAGTTTTCTTAGCAGTAGATAGTGCGGTACCCTATCAAAAGCTTTTGATAGATCCAAAAATATCGCATCAATTTGTTTCCATTTGTTGACAGCATTGGCGAAGCCATGTTCAACTGATATGGTTGATAGCTTTTTTCTAAACCCATGCTGAAAGCTGGCTAATATGTTATTGGATTCTAAAAACGAAGTTATGTGACTGGAAATTACGTGTTCGAGCAGTTTGCAGCAACTGCTGATTAATGATATCGGCTTGTAGTTCGCAGCCAGCAGTTTGCTCTCGTCCTTGTGCACCAGCACAACCTTCCCACACAGCCAATCAGAAGGCAGGCATCCCTGATTAAAGGATGCATTGAACAAAACATACAAATACTGCGAAATCATGTCCGCATAACGCTTCAGAAAGGCGTTGGGGATACCGTCAGGGCCAGAAGACTTTTTTACATCAAGTTTTAAAAGGAGAAGGCGAATGCCATTTACGTTTAAATTTATGTCTTGCATTACATTAGAGGAAAGAAAAAAAAATGTTCGATTGTATTTTCGGTCGTGCCCCGACGACCAAAAACACTGTGAAATGTGCTGTTAACCTCACTGGCACTTTGGCAAGGGTCAGTAACCCTACAACCATCAATGTGAAGTTGGTCGACAGTCTTATTGTTGCCAGATAGATATCCCCAAAACCTTTGCGGCGCGTTTTCCATGAAGTTTACAAGTGTCGTTCCAAAAAAATAATCTCGAGCGCTCCGTATTTTTCGCTTCAGTGTTACTAAAAGGGAAGATATGACATTATTATCTTTACGAGCTGATTTGCGTTTTCGAGATATAGCTCTTTTTAAATGCATTATGTCCCATGTTATCCAGGGGTTGTGCTGTTTCTTTTTCTGAAATTTTGGTACGAATTTATCAAGACATGATGCAGTAATGTTTGTAAAGGTATTCCACAAAGTCGATACGTCACCTCCCGCCTCAAAGTCACTGAAGCAGAGGTCAAGTGAATCTATAACAGCTTCATCATCGGCAGCGGAAAAGTTAAAGACACATTTACTCGTGTGATTCTTTTTGACAGGACAACAATGTGAGGTAAGTAAAACAAGCTTATGGTCAGAAATACCATCGCAAACACTCACAGTAGTGTCCTCTGGGAAATTTCCAAAAAATATAAGGTCTAGAACGTTATCCGTGCTATGAGTGACCCTTGTACCCTCTTTAACAAGCTGAATGAGATTAAAGTTTAGCATCAATTCAAGCAACAAGTTGCAGTTCTTTACGTCTGCGTACCTGGGTGTAAAGTGTGCCAATCAATTGGCGGTAGGTTAAAGTCCCCGGCTAATATGACTTTTTGATTAGGTTTGTATTTTTGCTCCATGTAAGACTGAATTTTTTTCCAAAAACAACTCAGGCGAGGCGGGCTGCCGATAGATCACACCTACAAGAGCCGAGAACCCAAGATAATCCATTTGACACCACACACTTTCATTGTCTTCTATTTCGTCCATAGTAACGCAAATAATTTCCTTTTAACTACAAAAGCAACTCCACATCCTCGGGTGCCTCGATCACGTCTAACCAGTTTGTGCGTTGGGGAAACTACTTCGCAATCTGATATGTCTGTTGATAACCATGTCTCTGTAATCGCTATGATTTGTGGATCATATGTAAATATGATTTCTTCAAGCTCGTGAACTTTATTGACAATGCTTCTGGCATTTATGAGAACAACGCGCAATTGTTTGCAATCGAGTCAGTCATCTCTGCTTCGTTGTACTTGAGAGCGAATACATTTTAGACAATCATTCTCTTCGTCCCACTCATACATATCATCGTTCACTCGCAGCTTATCGTAATCAAGAAACACTTTATGACCTCGAGCTTTAAACTCCCCAGAACGTGCCCACAGTTTGCTGCGCTTTGCTAAAGTGCCTTGACAGAAGTCCTGGTTTATCGATACTGGTGTTCCCTTTAGTTTATGGCAATTTTTTAATACCTTCAGCTTCTCGTTATAGTCAAAAAAGTTTATGATTACAGGTCGTGCTTTATCGCGGCGTTTGTTCCCAATCCCATGCACTCTTTCAACGGAGTTGACAACCACACCGAGTTTTTCCCCTATCAGCTCCTCAATTATCTGTTTTCTAAGTACTGCAGCGTTTTCACGATCAGGCTCGGGAACACCAAAAATGATAAGATTACGGCGCCTACTTCTGTCCTCCAAGTTGTCGAGGCGTTTTTGATGCAATTGAAGATTACTTTTGAACGATGTAGCTTCGGCCTGTAATGCCTGTATTTCTACTTTATGTTCTTTTATTGCTGCCATCACTTCATTCATTCGAGTGTTAACTGTAGATTCAAGCTTGTCCTGAGAAGCAGCTAAGTTCTCAATTTTCGATTTCAGTTCGTTCTGGGAAAGAAGCATGGCGTTCATCATTGAGTTTAGCTCTGCATAAGGCCCAGGATTTTGCTCAACATCATCAGTTCATTAGAACTCACTTTTAAAATAGGGCAAGCAAAGCGATTTTATTACGAACTCAAAGTGAACAGTAATAACAAAATATAACTTTTTTTTTATTTTACGCACCTGTCATGATCGTGCATTTAGTGCATGAATCAAAATAAGAATATAATCTGAAAATATAAATCACGTGGGACAATGTAATTTGCTAAAAAACACGCAATTCGGTATCTACGTTAAAGAATATTATTATTATTATTATTATTATTTTTATTACTATTATTAATATTATTATATTGATGATAACAAATATTATTTTTAATAAACATATATTAATTAAAAAGTATTTTCTTTTATTCCTTGTGTACGCGGGTCTCAAAAGATTACCCACAAATATGGAAAGTTGAAAAACAAAAAAATTAGGTCATATGAGAAAAGCAAGTCGTCTGCTTCCTGCTCAGGAGTTTCTGTGACGTCATAACAACGAAGCCTAGCTCTGATTGGCTTTGATTGAAAGAATAGTGTTTAGACCTCAATGCTAAATGCCATAAGGTCTACTCACTATTTGGTTCTATCAACAAATAATAACTTCAAAAACAACTTCCGTGGACAAGGCGGTTTAGTTTCAGGTTTTAGCGTGGCAGCTTGAAACGCCAGACAAAACTAGGCCTGAATGTATCCCGCCAAAACAGTCGATACTCACGTTGTCGGTGTATTTAAAGGATGGCGTTTTACCAATGCGGAAGCTGTTTTCTTGCCTCGCATCCTTTGACGTGACAGATCGGAAAGCAAAGCAAAGCCGCTAGGCCATCCATAAAACTAATTTTAGAGTGACGAGGTTTGAAGGGGATCCGCTGTAACCCTGTCTCCACGTGCACGCTGTTTGCAGAGGGACGTTCTATCGCTTTGACTCACTGGCGGCACCGGTGCTAAGTAACACTTTTGTCAATATACCGTTGTCTCCAGGGGCAAACGCTGGCGTCAAAAGCGAGATTCTGCGATCCCCAAAAGCGACGCGCGCAATACTAGCGCCACCAGCCTAATCATCATAACGGCGGCGGCTCAGACAGTAAACAAACACCACAAGCCGGCGACGGCCCGCCTGGTGAACCGGTGTTTGTCCTTTGTCCCTCTTGTTCCCGTTCTCCAGGGGTTATTTTCGTCATTCTTGTCCAGCTCGCCTGCACCTTTGCATTGAATTGCATTATAATCATAACCTTAACCTGCAAGCTTCACCCTTGTTGGTGTTAGACTGGTGGCGGCTGATAAAACCCGTTTGCTCTACTGACGTCTAACCCCTGGTTAGCTCAGTTGGTAGAGCACTCCATCTGTAATGGAGAGGTCCCGGGTTTGATACCCGGACCAGGTGGATTTTTTCAGTCACGCACCAGTCACCTAGCTGTGTTTGGAGATTTGTGTTTGTCCTTTGTCCCTCTTGGTCTAAAGACGGTTTTCCGGGAAGTAGAGACGGCCTGGGCCGCAGAGCCCACGCAGCCTGTTTTCTCCTTGTGCACTTTTCTTTTTGAAGGAGCTGATTGCCACATGCATAGGCTCACTCTGTAGGTTGCTTCATAGAAAAGCTAACAACGCATTATCTTTCCTTTTTTCTCCCTCCTGTCATGCTTTCGGGAGGTCGCGGATTCTTGTGATCATGATACAAGACAACACACGCGCTGCGTTCATAAACAAACGAAGTGGTTGCCAGCCGTGTGTAGTTGCGTCATGACAGAACGTCTTCAGCCATGGCAACCACTTACAACGTATTTAGTGTATTTTGTGCTATCTTCGTAAACACCAAAAGAAGATAGCGAAGGAGATAAAGTTCCGCAGTGTGTAAGATCTGGATTTTAATTCTCCGACGAGGATCAGGCAAAAATCCTTCAGTTAGTGCATTCCCTATTTGTAGCCCCATTCAGAGTTGACCGATTTTCTCGCACTCGTTAGAAATATTGCAGCACAGGTGAAAGCTTCGCGGAAATAGTCAGTCCGGCTTGAAGAGGGACAAAAGATGGACTTCTCAAGACGCCATCTTGCCAACGCGATCAACTGTAGTACGCTTAATATCCTTCATTATTACTATTCTTAATGTTTTTTTATCTTATTAGAATAAATAACTATAAATATTTTTAATCTAAGGGACATAATACTGAAAGTCTGCCAGTGAAGTCACAGGTTTTCCTTGGTCAGCCGGTCGTACAACCGTTATGAATAGCAGTGTAGCAAGTTTCGGCTAAACATTCCCGCTCCATCGAGAATGTATGTAAAACCATTCGCATATAATTTGTGACGATGTACTTACTTTTCTACTACTTTCTGTGAACAAGAAAATTTTATACTAGCGATTACATTTGTTTTCGTCCCGCTTTTGTGGAAAACGTTCAGCTAAAGCTCCTAGAACTCGTAATTTTAAAGGACAAAACAGGCTTATTGGTTATAGTAATAAAAAGGGAAAGCAACGCAGGTATAGTTTTAATTATTAGAATGCTTTAACTTTATCCCTATACCAGAATAAAATACAAAAATATATTTAGTCATAAAATACATTAGATCAAAAGATAATCTCGTCTGTGGCATTGGGCAAAAATGCCGGCGTGGAAGGTGAACTTTGCAGCGCTGTAATTTTAAAGGAAACAAAATGATGCAACATTTTTCATGAATCAGCACAAGAGTATGGTGTGGAACTGTCGTTATAAAGTTCATAAAAATCAAAGCTGAGATTTTTTTTTCAATTGTCTCTCGAAATTTCTTAACTTTGAAGGTTAGGGCAAGTTAGGAGCAACATAAAAAATGCAATAATTGAAATAAAGCATTTATTTCTATATCATACGAAAGAACGTTTTAATGCGAATATATGACATGAGTTGTATTTGTTGTAGCTATTCAATTCTTTAGATAACGGCTCAAACATTTAGTGACAATAGGTCAAAGGGGTCATGTTTGCACATTTTTGACGCGAAATATGTAACATCCAGAATGTTGTACGTATTTAAATAAAATAGTTCGAATAATCTATTATGAAAGCAAAATATTTTAGATTTTCATATTTGTAGTTTGCGTTGTAGGTGTCCCCGAACATGACATAAACGAAAATTTAAAAAAAATCGAATATGATGTTTTAGCGCACTTAATACTTTCTTTCTCTTTAAACATTTTTTTGCTTTTGTAAAATCCTTTTTGATTACGTTCCCTACACATGTTGAGGTGTAGCATAAAAGAATTACCAAAAAACAACAACAAAAGAAAAAAGACCGCCCGAACTTGCGGCATGATTTTTTCAGAACAGAGAATGATGTGAGCATTTATTGAAATTTTTGGCAGTGTCCCTCGGAAGTGTCCTCCGAGGGACACTTCCGGATCCGCCCCACCACAGCCACAAAAGGGAGCTACCTCGTCCGGCACCACTGGGGCACGGCACTCTTTTCGGCCCGTACTCACGTTGCTTCATGTATCAGGTTGGTTACTTGAAATGCTCTAAATGCTATCGAACAAGTAATCTACTGCTTGTGAGAGTGTCGTGCCCTATCAACAAACGCATGCTGCACTGGTGTTCTTATCTTTTTGGTGTCGGGGTGATTGATGGGTTAACATTCCTGTTCTTCGACTCCTGTCTTTTGTTCACGGAAGCATTGCTCCTCCTGGCTGGGGACGTGGAATCAAACCCCGGTCCCATGTCTAAGGCTGAAGCTGAACAGTTGGGAAAAATTGAAACCATACTTTTAGAATTGCAGTCTGGACAAGCAACTGTTTTGGCAAAGCTAACAGGCATAGAAAAAAGGCAAGCTGATCTTGAGAATAAGGTTGATGGCGTAATTTCAAAGACAAAGGTACTAGAAAGACTCGTGGCACATGTTGAAGAAAGTGAGTTTAAACTTGAAGCCAAATTAGACGACCTTGAAAATAGAAGTCGACGATCAAACTTGGTATTTTTTGGTGTTCCCGACAACTCCAGAAAAGAGACATGGGAAGAATCTGAGAAACTAATAAGGGATATCTGTAAAGAAACGTTATCTATCGACAATGTTGAGATCGAAAGAGCCCACCGGGTGGGAGCATTTAAAGATGGAAAAAATCGGCCTATCGTTGCGCATTTCGCTGGCTGGAAAGCCAGAGAAAATGTGAGGCGAAATGCATTTAGGTTTAAAAATACCCCGATCAGCGTCTCGGAAGACTTCAGTCCCCTAGTTCAAGAAAAACGGCGGCAACTCTGGAACTACGCAAAAGAGAAAAGGCAAAATAAAGAAAACCGGGTCTATTTGAACTATGGTAAGTTAGTAATAAATGGGCAGACGTTTATCTGGGACAGCGACACGTGTCAACCAGTCCTGCATCGTCCGACTAATTCCGAGATCGTAGCAGAATGACGACACCTACCTCCTATCAACAGACCAAGCAAAGATGACATTGTTGATATGCCAGAGAAACCTACGGTTCTGGTTGTGAACTGCCGTAGCATCATGAATAAAGTTGATGAGCTTGCATCTTTAATAATGACTTTGAATCCACAGATTGTTATGGGGACCGAATCTTGGTTGGACGATACGGTCTCTGACACTGAGGTTTTTCCGCCGGGATTTACGGTATATCGTAAAGACAGACATCGACACGGAGGAGGAGTCTTTTTGCTGGTTTCATCTTGGTGGAGTAGCTGTGCAGTTAAATTTGAGAATGACTCTGAGTCGGTGTGGTGTCGCGTTCGTTTTCCCAAAGGGATGACTGTGGTGTTTGGAACTATCTACCGTCCGCCAGACGGAAATGAAACAAGCATTTCTTTACTCTCAGATATGTTATCAGTGATACCAGACACCGTCTTTCTGGGAGGCGATTTTAATTTGCCAGACTTTTCGTGGTTAACTGGGACGACGGCAAGAAGCAAATCGCGTGTTTATTCTATGTTCACAGAATTGATAGATACATTTGGTCTGATTCAGTATGTCATGGAGCCGACTCGACTGACGGCAGTTTTAGATCTCGTCTTATGCAATGACCCAAATATTGTTTCTAGCGCCCAGGTATATCCTGGAATAAGTGATCACGATGTTGTTATTACCGAGTTGAATGTATCAGGCGTACCTGAACAGAAACAAGAGCCACGCAGAGTACTCATCTATGAAAAGGGTAATTTTGACGCCATCAATAATGCATTACAGACATATTTTCTAACTTTTTCATGTTTATCTGAGTCTTGTACAACAGAGGAGATTTGGATTTTGTTTCGCAATAAAATATTGGATTTAGTTGAGGCTTTTGTACCTTCAAGAACTTTGCGGCAAAGGCGTAAACAAAAACCTTGGTTTAATGCCGAAATACGGAAACTACTGGGGAAAGCAAGGCGGGCTTACAAAAGACGTTGTAAAGATAACTCTGTCCTTAATTTGCAAGGGTTAAAATATATTAATAATCAATTAAAAGTAAAAATAAAGTTAGCTAAGCAGTCATTTTTTACCAGGCTAAACTGCGATCTTAAACGAAACCCAAAGGTATTCTGGAAATATGTGAAGACATGCAGGAAAGACGATATTTCTATCCCAGTTCTTAATGTTGACGGCCAAATGTTAAAGGAAAATGTGGAGAAGGCAGAATGCTTCAATTCCTACTTTAAATCGGTATTTTCTCCGGGATTCTCTGGGTATGTGGTGGAGTCACCGAATAGTTGTTTTACTGGCATGATGGCGGATATTGATATTGATGTTCATGGTATTGCCTCTCTTTTGCGCGGTCTAGATCAGTCAAAGGCTACTGGCCCTGATGGTATATCACCTGTTATTCTCATTAAGTGTTCCGAGATTGTATCCCAGTACTTGTCTATTATATTTAAAACGATACTTGAAACAGGGTTGGTCCCAATAGATTGGAAAACGGCGAATGTGATTCCTGTTTTTAAATCCGGAGATAAGAAACTTGTAGAAAATTATAGGCCTATATCACTAACGTCAGTTTGCTCTAAGCTTTTTGAGCATATTTTATATAGCGCAATGTTCAAATATCTTGATAGCTCTAACTTTTTTACTCCATCCCAGCATGGCTTTCGGAGTGGATTTTCATGCAACACGCAGTTAGCAGAGTTCCAGCATTACCTATTAAAAGCAAATGACAAAAATACGCAAGTAGACGTAGTCTTTCTAGATTTCAGCAAAGCTTTCGACACGGTACCACACAACCTTCTACTGATAAAACTAGCCTCTATAAATATTAATAGTAAGGTACTAAATTGTATACGAAATTACTTAAGTGACCGTGAGCAATGTGTTGTCTTAAATGGAAGTAAATCCTCAGTCGTTTCCGTGACTTCAGGGGTCCCCCAGGGTAGTGTTCTTGGACCGTTACTATTTTTAATTTACGTTAACGACATTGTACAAAATATTCAGTCGACAATAAAACTTTTTGCTGACGATTGCGTTATTTACAGGGAAATAAATTCGACGAGAGACATCGAGATCCTACAGAGCGATCTAGATAAGGTAGCATACTGGTGTAACCAATGGAACATGAGCCTAAATATTGGAAAATGTAACCTCATTAATTTTGCTAGAAACGTCTCTAAATTTTTTACAAGTTATACTATCAAAAACCTGACAATCGGTAATGTCTGTGAATGTAAATATCTTGGCGTTTATTTTCACCAATCACTTAAATGGAATAAACATATTGACTACACAATTAATAAGGCCAGTAAAATGTTGTTTTTTATCCGTAGAAATTTCAAACACGCGTCCCGAGACGTAAAAGAAACTCTTTACTTCTTGCACGTAAGGTCAGTGCTTGATTATGCGTGCGTTATATGGGATCCCTACCAGCAGTATCTGATCGATAGATTAGAGAAACTTCAAAATCAAGCAGCGTGATTTGTTAGTAACAACTACGATCCATACGCTAGTATGACAGAGGTTAAAACCATGCTGGGATGGGAGCCCTTGAGCATTCGAAGGCAAAAATTAAGATTGAAGTTTTTCCATCGCATTTATTATAATAATACTGGTATTAATAAGAATGAGTATCTTTTGGGGCCAACGTATGTTTCAGCTAGGTGTGATAACTCTAGAAAAGTTTTTGAATATTCCTATAAAACAAACAGCTTCTGTCATTCTTTTTTTGTAAAGACAATTAGAGAGTGGAACTTGCTGCCTGATGATGTGGTGAGCACCTTGGACAACAGTGTATTTTTTTCTCGGCTGTATATCTAATCTGTGCGGACAAGTGATCACTTTGTGTTTTTTATGTATGTGTGTTATTTCCTGCCCCTCCTACAATAATGCCCTCGAGGCGATGTAGGTACTCTGTAAATAAATAAATATGTATTGGTCCTGCAACAGGAATTGTTTTTTTCAGGTCTCTGAAGCATATTATTTGCGTTATCGAAACATTGTTTATTAATCTGATTATCTGGGTACCAATATAAAGAGTTATAAATGTCTTTCTGTGCTGCCTTTACAGCTAATTCGTAATTCTTGTGTGCTTATATGAATACCGTGTCATCTGCTACGGTGGATGTAAGCTCTCTTGTCGTAAGCATGGGAAGAGCCGTGGGAGGGCATTCAATTTCTCTCATACAAAAATATATGGACCAGCATAAGCGACACCTCAGTAAATATGGCTGCCCAAATGAAGCAATGTTTTTCCATATCTTTAACACTGCATCATTATCTAATCATATAACATTTTTGTGTCTTGCTTTTACAAGCCAAAGTGTAGTTCATCAGTCATTCAACGAAGTGAAGAGGGCTTCTTTTCAGGTTATTTTAATGGGGTCATTTCAACTCAATTAGTGCAGAACTGCATAAAAACAGAAGCACTAATTACAGAAACAATAAAGTCCGCGTTTAATTGAAGCAGTGTTTTTAAGACATGTTTAAGACTGCATTACTTCTAAGCATATAACATTTGTGTGCCTTCTTTTTAAGAGCAAAAGTGGAGTCCAACAGTCAGTCAACAAAGTGGAGGGGGCCTTTTTCACGTTAATTATATGGGATCATTAGAACTCGATGAGTGCAGTACTGCATAAAAACAGAAGCACTAATTACAAAGTCAAGAAAGTTCGTATTTAAAAGTTTGCTTACACCAAGGCTTATAACTGAACAACACTAATTAATGAAGTGTATTTTATTGCATAATTTTATTCAAATAAATTCAGGAACCTTGTTGCAAGTATTCTTCAATAAGCAAGCAGCTGACATTGTTTCCAGAGCCAACAACAAGGCCGCTCATGATTATCTCCCTGAAAGATAAGGGTTCATTTAAAAAGATGACAGGTGGAACGAAGGTTGACACTTTTAATTCACTCGCTCTGCACTCTAGTACAGGAATTGCACACCCTCTTTACGATTTCGCAATTTTTTAAGTGTTTAGGAATATTTTATGTACGCACTGAGAGCAGCAATTGTACAAGTGTGGTTACATTAAAGGTGGCAATTGTCGTGGATAAAAACCAATTAGAAAATTAGAAGAGAATAAACATACTGCAGAGCGGAGAATTCTGGGTAGTGGCAAACCTTAGCCTGGTATGGTGTAATACGTGGGTGATATGCTTCAGTGTTTAAAAGTGCCCGTGTTAAAAATATGACTCATATTCGTCGAGGTTTGGGGTTTCTTCTATTGAAATTACTTAACTCACACGTTTACACGCCCTGAGTAGCTTCGACAGCAACAGCAACATGACAAGTAGTGACACAGCTCGGACTCAAAATGACCGTCACATTTTAATGAAATGATGAACTCGACGCACTACCCTTCATTGTAATCTAAAACATTCGGAGGCAGGGGTTATCACATTAAAGTGGAAATTGTTTAAGCCTTGCTTTTAGTGTGGATCGATGAGATAATTATAATAATAATATATAAGCTCCTTTGTATCAGAATGGCCGTACTAAAGTTGTTTTGTTTGCATATTATTTCATGACGCTTGTTAGGGGACTCAGACGGGGAGTGTCACTGTTGTAATCAAATAGACACCGATACAGTCGTAAACCAAAAGTCTTGAACTCGAATGTAGATTAGCGTTTTCCGAAATAAATTTTGTATGACAATGTTAGCTTTCCTTATACGTAGTTATGATTTGAGAATATAGGGAGTATGATTACATATGACATGTTGTTGAGCGCTCTGCATTAGTTATGGATCATTACTTACTCTATCTTTATTTGGCTGTTGGGCGGAGGCTCCTGCGGCCACACAGAAAGAATAAACCACTGACATGAACGAAGGACAGACACTCACAGAACTGTGAGTGCCTGTCCTTTGTCCATTTCAGTGTTATATTCTTTCTCAGTGAACTACCCGATTGGAAAACAGTCTATGGGCCCACTAAGATATCTGAAATATTTTAAAGCACACTTTAAAAATGTTCGAGGGATTTGAGATGTTCGTCAAAGTATTCTAAGGGGCCTGACGTACACTTTAAGAATTCGTAAAGGGTGCAAGAGACCCGTCATAGTTTTTTGTAGAGGACTCTGGGGTCTGTCTCAATCCTTTCCGTGAAACCACAGTACCCGTCACAATCGTCTAATGGCGTCTGTGGGAGAGATCACGTGACCATTTAGGATATAAATGTTGGGGAGGCCGCTTGACCGTTTTGTATCGGGCGGCTGCAACGAGTGTTGGAAATTGAGGACACGTTTCCCCGTCCCTGTCCTGTCGTGGCCTTGGTTAACACGGCCCCATTGCTGTCTGTGTGTACTGTCTTTGTGTTTCACGGCCTGGACTAGGGACGCCCAAGGGCGCCAAGTCCTCACTCACAAGAGGGAAAGGGTGCGTAAAAAAATGGGAGGGGGACTTTTTGCTATTTGTTTCAAGATAACCTGTTTTAGTTAGCCGAAACACAGCTTTCGTGAGAAGCTGGTCAGTCTCTTTTTATTTTTTTCGAAAACGAGGCCAAGCTATATTCGTGACAACGAGCGTACGCTCTGTGTCGGCTTACCGTCCCATGCGTGGGACCTATCTTCTAGAGCAGCTTGGTGTGCGGATCAGGGTCTGTCAGCGTCCTGTTTCGGCCCCTCTTTGTCCGTCTGGCTTCAAGGCATCCAGCCAGCGAAAAACACGACGGAGACGCCACCGTGGCGGCACCAGGGACGGCACCGTGACTGTGCTCAGGATTTCTCAACGGCGGCGGATGTTGGTTACTCGTTAGAGAGATAGAGACAACCAAGCAGGTGCACCTGCTTGGTTGTCTCTATTTGGTCTGATAGCTTTTCTCTACAGCCTCTTGCGCCCGTGTTTGTGTAAACGGTGGTTCTTTTTGTCTCTTCGAGTTTCAACATGCATGTAAAACTCAATTTCTGACATAAATCTTCGACAACGTTTGAAACTGCATTTTTGGTCACTGGCATTTGGCCGTGTAAACGGCTGAAGCGCTAAGGGGGTCTGAAATGCTGAAGGGGTTTACTAGACTGAAAGGGATTGAAGTTCTCAAGGGGTTTGATGCGCTGAAGTGGTTTGAAGCGCTGAGAGGGTTCCATAACATATAAGGGCCGAACTGTCATTTTCAATAGAGAATAGTTTATCCAACGCGCTCTGCTACGTGTATGCCGACGCACATTAAACAATATAAAACCCTATTTATAATCTATAAGGTTTTTTCTATTTAATGCTAAAAAAAGAAGATTGAACTGATTTCAACTTAGTTAAGGATAACAATTTAGAGCTGGAAAGGCGCGCGATTGTTTCACACTCCCATATGATGTTTGTATGTTTTTTTATAGAACCCAGCCTGGCAGTGCCACCGTAGTGACCAGATATATTCCCTATACACGTTTGCGAGTCCGGTCTCAAGGCGCCGCCATCTTCCTCGGTGGGGTGTCTTGAACCTTAATACGGATTAACATCACTTCATATAAATTTTGTAATACAATATTTGCTCGCCTGAAAGGCGGTTTTGATTTGCCGAGAGAGGGTCCGGCAGCGCGTATGAAATTGTTTGGCGCTGGACCTTATTCGGTGAATATTACTTACTGTATAATTAGCGGCGCCGAGCGGGGGCTCCCGCTGTCGAGCAAGCAGACACAAATTATAAACAATTAATAATCACTCTTAAATTTATTGATTCGTAGATAATAATAAAAAAAAAAGAACTGACTGTAACTTACGGTGTACTTGGGGGTCTGGATAGGGGGGACCAGCTGTTGAGCAAACAGACACAAATTCAAATACAAAATAAAACCGCACTTAAACATTACGTTGCTAAACATTTCTAAAAAGGAAAGAACTGACTGTAACTTCGTTCTAAATTTTATTCAGTCATTGCGATGCAGGGTCCACTAATCGCTGTGGTCTAAGGAATATAGACACCGCGTTATCGCACCACAGTTGAGAAGGTCTGAGCAAGATTTTAAATATTACTGCAGAATTAGACTTTGAAATACCAGCTCAGTAGTTTGGAGCTGTCACAGTGTACTCTAGGTTTGCACTTCTATACGTTTTTGTTTAAGTTATTTTTTGTGCCTTTTTACAATGTCACAGATCATATTTTTTATGATCTATATTTACATCCGATAATCTTTTGAATTTTGCAGTTCACTACTTTCTTTTTTCAAATCACATTTTATGTTACACAGCCTGTGTTTGCATTTGTGTGTTTCCTATTTACGTTAGAATTCATATTCATCAAAAAAGGTACACCTTTTTGTGGGCATAAAAGCTTCCTAGCGGAACCTCTCCCCCTCCCCCCCCCCCCCCCCCCCAACAAAGAAAAGGTTATATAATAAATATATAAGTATTTATATAATCATATGTGGGTCTTTAGTTATAAAGCCCAGACTAGCAGTGGCACTGTAGCGACCAAATGAACTCACTATATAGTCTCCCACCAAAAGCCTTGAAGCTGAATACAAATTAACGTTTCTCTAAATACGTATCGCATGAGAATGTTAGCTTGCGTGATAAGCAAATATGATTAGCCGAGGTAGAGGCCACACATATATAATTTTCTTCAGCGGTGGATATTAGTAGGTCAGACTTGCTTACCTTCCCCTACCAAGCCTCCCTCAGAATCTGCGCATACACAAACACAATTTAGAGAATATAAAATTGCACGTACTAGTTTTATGCTTGCTATTTATTGCTTTAAAATAGTATCTAGACCGTTGAATCTTTTGCAGCGAGAGTGGGGAGGACGCCGAAAAGCAGCAAGCGCGCACGTCGTTTTTTATTTTCATTCTGATTACAAACTTGTAGCCAGAAAAAAAAAAAAAAAACACCAGCATGAACAGTCAGTCGGTGTGATTTCTTTGTGACCTGAGGATAAAACCGGAGATTATTTGACAATAACACGGCTCCCACTGTAACATAGTTTTAAATTTAACTCAATGGGGCTAATGGGCGTGCCAGACATCACTGTGGTGTAAGGCATTTGGAAGTCGGAATTTTTTCAACATAGTTAAGAAAGTTTGAGCAGGATTTTCAACGTGGACCAAATGATTAGTCTTTAGAATATCAGCTCAGTGTCCTTGAAGCTCAAAAGGCGTGTTAGTGCTTTACTTTTCTACTTAGTTTTGTGATTCTTCATAACAATATCAACCTGACAGTGTCACTGTAGCATTCAAATAGAACCGATATAGATCAGTGGACCAACAACCTTAAACCGCAATGCAGAATAATGTCGCTCTAAATAATTTTTTTACAATGTTATTTTGTTTGATAGGTAGTTATATTAAGCCAACATATCGTCTAGCATGAGATATGACGTTTGGCTTAGCGTTGAACAGTGTGTTAGTACAAATTACTTACCTTCCTTTGAGTTCCATGGCCCGCCGTGAAGACCTGCGCGTCCACACACGCAGGCACATTTTAGATACAATGCAGAACTTTACCTAATTTTTATGTGTTACCTAGTCAATACTTTAAAAGATAAACAGAGTTACAACTGATACTACAAGTGGGTTAAAATATTAACAAAATCAATGGGGATAAACGACGTGTCATATAACACTATGGACGAAGGTATTTGGAGGTCGGGGTTATCGCAATGCAATTAATAAATTTTGAGTAGAACTTTCAGAATAGACCGAGTGATTAGGCTTTGGAGTACCAGATCAGTATTGTTGGAGCTGAAAAGGTGTGCTATCGTTTGGCACTGCTATTAGATTCTGTGATTCTTGTTATAGAGCGCAGGCTGGCAGAGTGAATGTAACGACCCCAAAGACTAGTTATACAATCGTGAATCAAAATCCTTGAACCTGAACGTAGAATAAAACTGCTCTGCATAAATTTTGCGCGACGATGTGAGCTCCTTTGATAGTTTATTATAATTAGCCGAGATGTAAAAAAAAATATTCGACATTTTTAGCGCTCGATTCTAGTATGTGAGAATTACTTACCGCTTCTGTTGCGTCCCGTCGATGCTTAAAAAAAAAAAGATTTCCAGCTTAAACTTAGTTACAAATTTAACCCAATCAATAGGGTTAATTTACGTGACACACATCACTGTGGTCTAAGGCTTTTGGAGGATAGGGCTACCGCTATGCAGTTCAAAAGTTTTTAAAAATTTCGACTTCAGCCAAAGGATTAGACTGGAATACCAGACGAATTTGTTTGGATTACAAAACGCGTGCTAAGGTTTTGCTCTCCTATTCAGGTTTGTGCTTATTGAAACAATATCAGCCTCTAAGTGTAAGTAGTAAAAAAATAATTCAAACAAAATGCAGCATAACGTCACTCTGAAAAAAATAAAAATTGTACGATTATGTAAGTTTGCATGATAGTTGTATGATTATCCAAGACGTAATCTGGCAGCCCAAATGAGCTTTTTGTTTAAAGTTGAATATTATAGTAGTGAAAATTACTCACTGTCTTCATATTCATTTCCACCATTTCCTGCGCATATATACAGAAGCACAATTTAGACACAATATAAAACCACACCTATACATTTACGTTTCCTAGGCGACACTAAAAGAAAAAAAAAGAAAAAATACAGAACTCCGACTCCAACATGGTTGTAACTTTGGGTCAGTCGATCGGTGTAGTTGGCGTGCCAAATAACACTATGGGGTTAACTGACGTACCATACATCACTGTGATCTGAGGTACATGGGGGCTGGGATTATCGCAATACATTTCAGGAAGCTTGATCATGAGTTTCAACATGAACCGAAGGGTAATGCTGTAAATTAGGGGTTTTCTAACCGCTGCCCGTGGGTCAGATCTTTCCCGCGAAATTATTGCGACCGAAACACGGTTGGCTGCGGTACTTCCAATGAAGCCCGGAAAGGCCCGCATCCACAAGACCCGCTGCTATCTGTGCAAAACGAAGTGCGCGTAAGGGAACATCGCCGCGACGCCTTCCAAATGCTTAAACTCAGAGTTGAAAAAAAATGGAATGAAGAATTGCACCATGTGAAACGGCGTGAAAACGTAACTAGGTGGTACGTTCGTTTCGTTAAAGAGCCCTTCATCACCTGCACTGTGGCAGAAGGGCAGGTGGCAACCGCCTGTTTTACGACAATAGCCGATTGCCCTAGAGCAGGGTTCTCCAAACTATTTGGCTCAGGGGCCGGATTACGAATCCATCGCAGCCTCGAGGGCCGCCAAAACGAATAATTATAACTGAGGAAGAACTAAACAAACAAACCTAGATAAGCATTTCAGCAAAAATATTTTCGTTGGAGTAATAAAACAGCACCCTAATGTCGATGAATGAGCATACTTAAATATTTGAATCTGAAATTTAATATTTAGCTAATTACGACATTACACACAAATTGTGACGAAGAAAATTCACCAGGCATTAATAAAAGCGAGTGTAAAATTTGGCACATTTGCCCAGTGCAAACGATTAATGAGAATGATAAAACTAATGCTCACAAAATACAATAGTTATGACAAAGCACACAAAGCAGAATGTGCATGAGAAAGCAAACAAATTTTATCAAAGTTTTAGCGACACCAGCAGGGGACTAAGAATGGGGATGCTGGTGACAATACTAAATCACAATTATGCTTAGAGAATCCGCGTTAGAACGAAGTTTATCTCGTTCTTTCTAGTGCCTTCGTTTGCGCATTTGAAGCGCGTCTCAGTGCCGTTTCTTTATCTACACTTCATTTGGCGCCGGTTGCAGCGGGTCTGCTGGAAGCCGACCGCGGTCCTGCTTCGTTGGATGGACCGTGACAAGCTGAGAACCGGTCGAAGACTTCCACCGGCCATGTCCACTGGTGTTATACTATATGAACAGCGTCGACTTGGGCTGTGCCGCGTGAAGGCACTGTTCGCGCTATCTCTGAATTAGCTTGGCAAACATGGCCTTCGTTCGATATCTTTGAGGCCGCTGGCGCGACGCGATTATGAAAAGCACGCTTGTAACACAGAATTTGTTACAAGATATTAACGAATTTAGGTGGCGCCACTACTCTGGTTTTGCAAAAGGCATTCCTTAAGACAACCCAATCTGTCATGCCTTTTTGCGCTTTTGTGAAGATCACTTTAACGTGGAATAATCCCCATTGAACTCCCGCTTGACCTTGGTTTTCTTTTTCGGTATATGGCTAAGATTGAGTGGCTATTCAGAAGTGCAGAGCTCGTGTGCATGACCTTCCGACGGCTCTCGTGGTGGACGTGCGCTTTGCGCTTATAGCTTGCTTCACTGCCCCAGAAAGCTGTCTCCAAGCTGTTCCCCGTCCAGTAAAAGGCTTCTGATTGGCGCCGTTTTCAGCGTTCACACAAACAGCGCGTCTTTACCGCGCTTTGCAAAGCGATGAACAGGAACGTTCGCGGCTGTAGAAATTGCCCGCCGAGCTAAACATCTATATATATGCATCGCTACCACGTGCGATAATGTTATCTAGGATAGAAATTATACTGCAATGGAGGAATTTCTCATCTACGACGTGAAGTAATGCAGTCATATTTCAAAACAAGGCCTGCTCATTACGTAGTCTTTAGTGGATCTCGCTTGAAGCTGCAACTAGAGTTACCGCTAAGTGGCAGATACGTAGGTCTTACACACGGTGCGTGCTATAGTTGTGCTCGCTTTGTTACGTTGCGAGACGCGCTGGAGGTGATGCGGACGCAAGCTAGGCGGCGCTGTGTGCATCCACGAGGGATCCCCTTTGGGGGGAAACAAACACGCACGCGAATTGTAATCAATATAATACCGCGTGTGCTATTGTTTTGCACTCTTTATCATTCTGTTATCTGTTTTCATAGAGCCCAGCCTGGCAGAGTGAATATATCGACCACAAAGAGTAGTTACAGAGACTAAAGTCAAAATCCTGGAACCGAAATGTAAACTAACGTTACTCTGCATAAATATTGCGCGATAATGTCAGCTTTTCTGATAGGTGATCCTAATTAGCCGTGACATAGAAAGAACACATTTTAAATTCTTTTGGAGCGGGACATTAGTAGGTGAGAATTACTTACCGCCTATTACACTGCCGTCTCCCGTGTCTGCGCATACACATAAAGGCACGATTTAGACACGATATAAAACTACACGTGCTGCTTATATATATATATATATATATATATACATGGTGGCGGGAGGCCGAAGGCGTGGGTATATAACTGGGAAGAAAAAAACCCTCGGTGAAGGCCGGACTCCGGCCGTATATAACTGGGAAGAAAAAACCCTGACGAAGGCCGGACTCCGGCCGAAACGTCGAAGATTAAATCGTCCGTTGTTGCTGTTTTCACCGAGGGTTTTTTCTTCCCAGTTATATATATATATATATATATATATATATATAGAATACAAAAATAGAAAGACAGCATTTCTGCTCAAACATAGTTCCAAATTTAACTCAATCAATAGGGTTTAATTTGCGTGCCACACATTACTGTGGTCTAAGGCAGTTGGAGTATGCAGTAGGCAGTTTGAGAAAACTTCGACTTCAAGCGAGAAAGTCGACTCGAATAATAGATCAATACTTTTTTATCTAAAAAGGCCTGCTAGTGTTTTGCTCCCCTATTCAGGTTTTTGCCTTTTCATACAATATCAGCCAAAAAGTTTCAGTAGTAACCAGATAGCTCCCATAGAAAGTACTGATCCAAAAGCCTTCAAACAAAATGCAGCATAACGTCACTCTGAATTTTTTTTTTAATGAAAATGTAAGTTTGCCTTATAGGTGCTTATGACTAGCCAAGATATAATCCACCAACCCAAATTAACTTTTTTGCTTAGCGTTAAACATTATAGTAGTGAAAATTACTTACCCTCTTCATATTCATAAAGCCCACCGGATCCTGCGCATATGCACACAGAGGCACAATTTACAGACAATGTAAAACCACATCTACAATGTATACACGTTTCTTAAGCAACACTTTTTTTTTAAAAAAGACAGAGCTGTGACACCAACATAGTTTCAATTTTGAGTCAGTCAATCGGCTTAAATGGCGTGCCGAACAACATTATGGGGTTATTTCACGTGCCATGCATCACTGAGATCTAAGGTATTTGGAGGGCGGGGTCATCGGAATACATTTCAGGAAGGTTGAGCATGACCAGGGGTTTCGAAACCACTGCCCGTGGGTCAGATCTTGCCCGCTAATATCTTCCAACCGGAATGCGGCTGGCCGCGGCCTTTCCAATGAAGCCCGGCCACGGCCCGCTTCCAGAAGACCCGCTGCTATCAAAGCAAAAATAAGTGCGCGCAAGAAAACATCGCCGCGACGCCTTCCCAATCCACAAACTCAGATTGGAAAAAATTGAATGAAGAATTGCACCATGTGAAACGGCCGTAATAACGTAACTAGTTGGTACGTTCATTCTGTTAAAGAGCCCTTTGTCGCCTGTACTGTGACAAAAGAGCGGGTTGCGACCGCTTGCTCTACGACAATAGCATATTGCCCTAGAGCCGGGGTCTCCAAACTTTTTCGGCTCAGGAGTAAGATTAGGAATCTGTCGCAGTCTCGAGGCCCGCCAAAACGAATAATTATAAAAGAGAAAGAACTGAAGAAACAAACCTAGATAAGCATTTCAACACAAATATCTTCGTTCGAGTATTAAAACAGCACCCTAATGTTGATGAATGCGCATACTTCAATACTTTAATCCGAAATTTATGATTTATTTAATTACGACACTACACGAAAATTGTGACGAAGAAAATTCATGAGGCATAAATGGAAGCGCAAGGGAAATTTCGCACATTCGTCCAGGGAAAAGACTAATGAGAGCAATAAACCCCATGCTCACAAAATGCACTAGTTGTTACAATGAACACCAAGCGGAATGTACAGGAAAAAGCCAACAAATTTTATCAAAGTTTCAGAGACACGCAGCAGGGGACTAATAATGGCGACGCTGGTGACAATGTTAAATCAATATTCTGCAGACAGGATCCGCGTTAAAATGCAGTTTCTTTCGTTCTTTCTGGTGCCTTCGTTTGCGCATTTGAAGCGCGTTGCAGCGCCGTTTCTTTATGTGCAACCCATTTGACGCCGCTAGCTGCGGGTCTGCTAGAAGTGGGCCGAGGGCCTTGTTTCGCTGGAAGGACCGCGACAAGCCGAGGACCGGTCGGATGACTTCCACGTGCCGTATCCCCTGGTGTTTTATATAAAACGCGTCGACTTGGACTGCGCCGCTTGTGGGCACTGTTGGCGCTATCTCTGAATTAGCTGGCAAACATGGCCGACGTTTGATATCTTCCCGGCAGCTGCCGCAACGCCATTGGGAAAAGCACGTTTTTAATGCAGACTCTTTTATTCAAGATATGAACCAATCTAAGAGGCGCCGCCGCTCCGGCTTTGTAAAATGCGCTCCATAAGCCAACCAAATCTGTCATACCTTTTCGCGCTTTTGTTAACATCTCTTTTGCTGAAATAAACCCCATTAAACTACCGCTTGATTATTTTTTTTGTATATGGTTAAGCTTGAGTGGCAATTTAAGAAGTGAAGAGTGCGTGTGCATCACCTTCCAACGGCACTCGTGATGGACGTGCGCCTTTTCGCTCATTTATTCCTTCACCTCCCCAGAAAACTGTCGCCCAGCTGTTCTCCACCCGATAAAGAGTTTCTGATTGGCGAAGTTTTCAGCATTCACTCAAATAGTGCGTTTTTACCACGCTTTTCAAAGCGAAGAACACGGACCTTCTGGGCTATAGGGACTTCCCGACGGGCTATATATACGCACCGTAACGACGTGCGATCATATTACCTAGTGTTGTCATTATACTGGACTGGAAAAATTAATCATCTACAACGTGAGATATTGCAGTCATATCTCTAGACAAGGCCCGCTCATCAAGTCATCTTTAGTGGATCCGCGGCTTGCCTCAAGCTGCAACCAGAGTTACCGTTAAGCGGTAGACACGTACATCTTGACAACGCTGCGTGCAACTGTTGAGCTCGTTGTGAGAGGTTGCGACACGTGCTAGAGTTGATGTTGATGCAAGCTAGGCGGCGCTGTGTACATCCACGAGGGTTTTCGTTTGGGGGAAAGAAACGCACACGTAAATTGTAATCAGTATAGTACCACGTATTCCTTGTTTTTATTTTAATTTCTAAAACACAAAGCATGCGATGATCAGAGTAATATTACTAAATATTGGCGAAGTAAACGGACATTACTTTACAAAAATACCTTGCAGTGTTCTCCTAAACTTTGGTTGCTCGTTACAATGACATCCTTATAACGTCGATTGACCAGTAGGCTTAGGTTCTTGTTTCTGTGATATGTTAATAAATATATAACTTTTAATTATTAAAATCCATATGAGCATAGCTTTATTAGACGTGTTGTCAGAAACAGTTTTTTTCTATAAGCCATTTTTTATTTGATGTACACTGAGGACACATTAAAGCATTGGAGACGCTCGATGCAATGACAGATGAATGCAATAAATTAATTACGCGATCGCTTTCGGCTTCTGATTTTTTTCTAGGTGGTTTAGTGTTGAATGTGCGACCCACCATTAGACCAATGAAATAAGTTTAATTTATGGCAATGCGCCTATAGCAGATCCGTAGAAAAAGAAAATAACTTAATATAGCACTACTAAAAACCTGGTATTCTATATAACGGCTAGCTTTATCCTGTGAATTTTTAACACTTGATCAATATGTTTTAAAAACTAAATCTATTTGGCCTTCACATAAAACATACATTTCTGAAGATTTAGTGCTACGCCAAGTCATAATGTTTTACGAAAAATTTAACCGGGAAAGGCAAGATAATTACGAAGCTTTGATTCATTCATCCAGACGTATTACAACATTTTGACAGAATAATGAATTTAACACCTCGCATGCAGTGTTTGTATTTGGGGCATCCACAGGCCGTGACGAAATTTAACATTGCGTATTCAATTTGTTTTGTTTGACGTTCGATGACTAGAACAGCTATTTTGATTCTAGTATGTTCTATTGATGTCTTACATTAATATAATCCTTTGGAATATTTGAAGGGTCTCCGCCTGTCAGTATCAATGTAGTGACCGAGATTCACAAACCCGAAAGCATCTTAACATCCCTCAGCATGAACATGATGTAACGAATTGTTGGTTTCCATAATGCGCGTTAACGAACCGCTGAACCGCGGCTAGTCTTATAAATGAGATTTTGTTTAGCGGTAGCGCTAGAGAGAAGAGATTCGTTTGCTGTCTTTCACCGGATTATATAAAAAAAGAAAGAAATTGCAATGAACTAAGACTAGTGGTTGTTGAATTTCTGTAATTAGACAAAATTCGTTCTCTTTCGTCTTTTTGATGAATTCCACTTACAAAAAAAAAAAAAAAAACGGGAAATGAAAGGTTAATTGTCAGCAAGAAAAAGTACTTCAACTCAGGTGAGACGAAGTGTAAAGTTCATAGAAATGTGGGCTTACCGCCTTTTACTTCCTCCAGGGTGTGCGCAACTGCAAGAAGGAAGCATATGGCTACGAGGGTTGCCTTCATCTTGGACAGTAGATGCCGACGAGGCCGTTGCAAATGTTTGTGCGTGTTTAAATAGTGCTCCGCCCGCATAGAAATTGTTTTTATTTTTTTTTTAGATTGATGCAATTGCGATGCCGCATCAGCGCATTGTCTTCTGAACGGGTCGGGTAACTCGCACAAAAAAATAATTTACTATTCACCTCAAGCGATGCTGTGGATAATTGTTTTTGCGTTGGCCATTGTAAGGATTGGTTGCGGTAAACTCTCACGACGTTGTAGCTTTTCTTTGCTTCTCTGCTGGTTTTTATTTGAAATAAAATGAAAGCGTGCTATTGGAAACTGACGCAATAAAGAAGGTGCAAATGGTTATTACCAAAATACTTAGTATAACTTTTTACTATCTCGATTATAAAACTGGAGACCTAACTACAATTGTTTTGGAAACCTGAAACCCAGATTGCGGTCAAAGGAATAATTTTGATAACCTAAAAATCAGAGATTCTATATAGATTTCCAGTTCCATAATCCAAATAGTGAAAAGTAATATTGGTTTCTTAGTAGGGTCGTCATCCGTCTCAATTGGTAATTCTTTTGTAAGAGCACCGTCTTTTAGTTTATTATTCAACAGCCTAAAATGGAAACCCCAGTGTAACGAAAATGCTTTCTGACTGCCCCACGATACATTACGGCGCGAAATGTTTATTATTAATATAGAATTCTGAAAATACTAGCTGTCGCCTATAGAAAACATTTAGGTTCGATACCTCGATCACGGCGTAGACTCTTAGGCTTTTGCTTTCAATAAAACCTTTCTGTTAACTATGTTTTAGAAACAAAATGGTGCCGCAATTTTAACAATCGTTTTATAAGTTTGGGACGCTGGGCAAATATGGAAGTTGAGTGACATCTATAATAAGCTCCTGAGCAAATTGTAGAGCTTCATTGTTTCTGGATATTCAAATTACAAGAAACTGAAGTAATTATTTTCTTGCACGTAAATATTGCGCCAAACGGGTAGCGCGCGGTGTATGCTTAATTTTAACGATGGATAGATGAACGAACGTATACAACTAAATATTGTGTTGTGGGGGCGGTTCGCTCTACCGACCAACGTCTTTAAAAGACCTCGGTCACGCGTTTAGGGGACCGTTTTGAAACCCCAATACGAATTGCCTGAGGTTCAGTGTCATTGTTTTACAACGTCCCGAAACTTCGTTTTTTTGCGTTGCTTGGATAACAAGCTTTCTTGTTGAAAATTAACCATCAGCTCTGATGTGTTAGAAGACCTTCTCAGCCCTTCAAGACCCTTCAGCTCATCGGACCACTCAGCCGTTCAAACCCCTTCAGCCCTTCAAACCCTTATGCCCTTCATACCCTCCAACCCTTCAGCCTTTCAGACTCTTTAGCCTTTCAACCCTTTAGATACCCAAATGCTTGTGAGCCATAGTACATAACTGCGGTTGTCTAAAACGTCGTAGGATGATTGTTTTGAACATTCAGGCTCACATGCATGCTGAAACTGAAAAAAACAATAAGAACCAAGGTATACTCAAACCCGGGTGCAATCAGCTGTAAAAAGCAGCGATCAGACCAAATAGTGGCAACCGAGTGTTTTATCGTCAAAATATTTTTGGAGGAGCTCACAATTCTGCTGAGAAAATTCCTGAGATGTACGGTAATTCGTCTTAAAACCGAGCGGGTGCCACACACAAACATGCACATGTACACACGCACACGCAAGCGCAGGCACACACGCGCGCACGCACGCACACGCACGAACGCACGGATGAGCACGAGCACACGTACATGGGCACGAACACGGACATTCACTCATACCATTAATAGCACTTTTCGCGAAAAGTACGAACGCGAGACCAAGATCTTCCACCGTTGATAAAATTCTGAGCACGGTTGCAGTGATGTTCGCCGTGCTCTCCCGGTGGCGTCCACGGCATCTTTTTTACTCACTGGACAATCTTCTTGAGCCGGGTGGACTAATAACTGCAAAAAACAAGGCACACAGGCATATTGTTTCTTATCCGCAAACTTAGCTGCCCTAAGAGGTAGATCCCACGCGTGAGGTGGGAAGCCTACACTGAGAGACTATTTGTTGAGGCTGCCCGATACAAAATGAATAAACGGCTTCGCACTCTAACATATCCTGAAGGGTCTCGTGATCTCTCCCAGATACTCAATAGAGTTTTCTTCTGGGTCACGAGCTTTTCCGAAAATGATCATGGTAGAAACCACAGGCGTCTAAGCGACGGGAATCTCGGAGCCTTCAGAACTCCTAATGGTTACGTTACGTTTTCTAGAAACCTTTGACGGATATTTTATGCCTCTCAGGAATTCTAGAATGGGACATAAACCTTCTAGTAATCCGCGTGGGACCAAACAACGGGCTTTCAATAGGGGTACCATATTGCTTGCAGACAAAGCGCGGAGAGGCTGGAAGTTATAGTGAAATGAGACCCGTCTGTGTTTTTCAAAAGTGGTACTCAATGGTAGGGCTAAAGAATATGTCATTAAAAAGTTAATTACTTGCAAATAAAGCGCCATGTTAAAACTTAATCTGAAAACACCTGCGAGATCGATATCGAGCCGTGTTTCGCCTTGAAGGTGCCCTGCAAAGCCTTTCTGGCCATTTATTTTTAATTCGCATCGCTTTCGCTCGACCTAGTGTGTGGGGCTCGGGCAGCTGATTTAAAATAAAGAATAATTATGGTGTTTTTTGACCATAGTAGGTGAGTTTACACTTTCGAGCACATTTTTATTGTCGGTGACGTCATTGGTCTGAACCAATAAAGAACCGAAACTACAAAAGCGTGCAAGAACCATGCGCGATCTTCCCCAATTGTTGGAATTAACGTCCAGTTATGAAGATGTGAGCGCCTCACCAATTTGTTTAGTGTTCCAAGCAAAATATGGTTGAGCAGTCTGCGCTTGAAAGGATCAGAAGGGGTCACGAGCACCTATTCGGCCAGTCCTACCTCTAGAATTATGTCCTCACTATTCGACGCACTAGATTTCTGTCGTCAGGAAACGCTCGTGTTTTTTTTTCTTCCTTTCATTCTTGATTTTGCAGGCCCTGGCCGGTGGGCGGAAGAGGAAAAATGAATTTATGCGTGTCAAGACCTCTCCGCCCGTTACAGCTGAGGAGCATTATTTAAAAGAGATAATAGCAAACACCACAGAAGGAAAACGTAACACTATACAGAAATATTGTTAGCACAATATCTGCTGAAGAACACGCAATTCAGAAGCATTGAAATAAAATTAAGCACTTGTAATACAATTGTAACACAATTCAGGTATTAAACACTTACACATACATAGTCAATAACACAGTATGTGTGCTCTTTTTTAAAACAAGAGATGAAAGCAATCACATGTTGTATACACACCAACAATCCTACAATCACACATTCATTTGCTAACGCTAGAACAAAAAAGAAAGACGTTTACAATTCTCTGTAATGTCGAATTAGAGCACGGCTCTTGAGGAGGAGGAAGAGATGGTACGGAGGGGAGAAAATGCCCCTCCTATTCCTCCTCCGTACCCTTCCCGCATCCTCTCCTGCTCCTCTTCCATTTAGCGAGAAACTTTCGCTGAGTTTCTCGTTTTGATTTTCGAGGGGGGGGGGGGGGGGGTAGAGCGGAGGGGGAGGGGCGAAAGGGGACCATCTAGAAGACAGAACTTGCACATCACCCCCCCCCCCCCCCCCCCCCCAACCTGTCGCCAACGCTTATCTCGCGTGAGCATAGTCTCCAGAGCGTCTCATAGCGTCTCGCATCGAGCGCAACGCTAGCACGCAGAGTCTGTAAAGCGTACGCGTCTGTCGCTTTGCGGTAACTAACGTCGAGCTTCGGCGCGTTCGCCGCTTGAGGAGTGTCGGGGATCCACCAAAGCTGACGTCATGAGCATGCCTTCTCTTCTAGGTGGTATTGGGTTGTAGGAAGCCTGTATTACAAAGGCCAACTGCTCGATCGGGATCAAGCGATATATGGGTCTTATTTTCTCTACGACCATGGAGGGGACAAAAGAGCTGATCGTCTGCAAACGCCTCTGCCTTTCCTCCTGCTTTCCTCTTCTCCACACGAAAACCCAGCACATGCGCAGTTGTGACGGAGCGCAGCACGTGTCCGCCATTATATTGCAATTGCCCCTGACTGATCGAGATGAAGCCTGTATTCAATTTTGGCTCTCTATTGGGTTTTGGCGACGGTAAGTGCCCTTGTGACGGGTTCGACTAAAATCAGTTGAACTTAACTACAGACGTTTACCAGCCCATCGCAGCACGTCATTAAAAGTTTTCTTAAAACGTGGAACAGGATGAAATCTGAACCACGTTTAACAAAGTCACTGCGAACCCTTATCCGCACTTTGACGAACTAGCAGCCAATGATACAGAGATGTTGTAATGCGAAACCATTAACTGTCCCATGGAGCGAACCAGCGTTATCAGTTTTTGAAGCCGCGCAAAACGGCACCTAAATTACCGTGTCCCGTAGAGCGAAGCCTATTGTCTGTTGCAGCGAATTGAGGGAGAAATTCCCATTGGCTCCGACACTTTCTAGTTCCAAGGAACGCCACCTCACAGAGAAGCCCTCTCCTTCTGCGCTGCGGCCCGCCCAGAATCCAACTTAGCATCCAACTTCGAAAACACTGCCGCCGCCCCCAGCTGGCCAAGCGTTTCTTTCACAGTTGGAAGGACATAGTGCTCTCGTCGGACGGATTTGTTGAGATGAGTGAAGTCGATGCAGATCCTTACGTCTCCGGAAGGTTTCAGGACTAGAACAATCCCAGCACACCATTTGGTTAGACCTTCAACAGGGCGAATGGCGCCCAGATTCACCATCTTTCTGAGTTATTGAACGACTGCATCTCTAAGAGGAATGGGCGCGCGACGTGCAACGCTCAACGAGTAAGGCACCGCCGCTTGGTCTAGTCGGATGGTGTACTCTCCTGGAAGTGTCCCAAGGCCGTTTAAGAGTCGAGGAAAGCACTTTTCGAGGCGTTTGGTGCTGCAGAGAAACTTGACGAGTCCCAAGTTCTGATGGCAGGCAACCCAAGAAGGGCAGAGCGAAGTTGTTGTACGACGTAAAGCTCTTGTCTAGTGAATTTGTCCTTCCACCTCATGACAGCATCAAATTTCCCCAACACCCTCAGGCCATGTTCCCTGGGCCCCGAAAAGACCTCTTCTGCTGAGCGCAGGCCAGATGATGGTATTCCCAAAAATGTATCTGGGACAGCTGCGACCTCTGCACCGATATCGATATTTGCAGTCAATGAAAATATGTTCACGGTTATTGTCACGAACTTGGTGTCCGACCGTCTACTGAACTCCTCGACAGAGCCGAGAAAAACCGCCGGTGTTGGATTCTGTTCCACTGAGTAAATTCCTTTGGTTTCTCCAGGCACCTTCTTGCAGACACGAGCGTAGTGACCCTTGGTCTTGATCGAGCGCACTTTTTAGCTCGCGCCGGGCAGTCAGAGCGAGCGTGACGCTATCCTCCACAATAACCGCACGTGCAACTTTGTTGTTTTGCTTGTGAGGTTCACTTCGCATTCGAAGATGATGGAGCGCTGCGAGGCTTAGATGACGAGCCTTTCGCCACTGCGTCCAAGTCGGCGTCTTCAGTCTTGACAGGCGGTAGCGCTTCAGTCTCTCTCAACAACTGCTGATGCTTGTGAACAGACTCTTTCTGTCGAGCCTTGGCAAGCACGGAAGTTAGAGTGAGCGTAGCGTTTAACTGAAGAGCTTCCGAAAGTGACTTGTCTTGCAGCCCAAGATCGGAGCGGTCACAAATCAGGCGGTCACGCAGGATTTCGTAGTCGCAACGGTACGCCTTGTTGTAGAGCACGGTTACGTATTGGTCCATTCTTTCAGTGGGCCCCGGCTCCCGTCTGTTAAAACATGCAGACTCGTATACTACGTTACTGACCTTAATTAAGTGACCGTCCAATCTCGTTTTCACGGTGTCAATTTCTTGGCGTCGGCGTCAGTTAACCCGCAGATGTTGAAAATTCGCCTAGCCTGGCGACCCATGACGTAGAGAAGCGTTCGTACCTGGGTTTCCTCGTTCTGTGCGACCAGTCCGGTTGCGTGACGGAAATCTTCGAACTCGGCGACCCACGCCGGCCACTCCGAAGCGTTCCCAAATTGGAAGGGTTAAGGCGGCCTGAGGGCGAGTCCGGTGGCGACATTTGCCCGATTCATGACTCGGTGCGGTCCGCAACCGCAAGGTGATGCCCGAAGCTTCAAAAGCGGCGGGATCCCATTTTTGACACCATGTCTCGGTGTTCAGGGTCACCTGAAAGAAATGCGACCTACTCCGTGTCACGGCAAAAAAAAAAAAAAAAAAAAACAAAAAAAAAAGAACGTTAATTTTTTCGTGGCTTTGCACAAACCCAAGCGTGCGTGCCTTGCTTATAAAAAGCAGGAAGTTCAAAAGAGGCTCACGCCACTCTCTTCACTTCTGAATTGCCACTCAAACTTTTCCCCAAATATAAAACGCGGATGTAGCAAAAAAAAAAAAAAAAAGATAATCAAGATGAAGTTTAATGGGGATTATTTCACGCAGAGGAGACGTCGGCGAAAGCGCAAAAAGTCATCCCTGATTGGCATGGCTTACAGAACGCCTTTCGCAAAGCCAGAGAAGTGGTGCCATTTAGATTCGTAAATATCTTCAATAAGATATTCTGTGTTAATAAGGTACTTTTTCCAACTGCTGGGAAGATATCGAACGACAGCCATTTTTGCAGCAAATTCATAGATGGTCTCAACAGTGCTTGCAAGCGGCACAGCCCGAGTCGACGCTGTTCATATATAACACCAATGGAAACAAAATGCTTGTCGTCACTGCACTCTAGAACAATATTGCCACGCGCGCGTTTTTGTCATTTGTCATTCGTGACAATATGCTATTGTCGTAAAGCAGGCGGTTTCTACCTACTCTTCTGTCCCAGACGCGGAGACGAAGGGCACTTCGACAAAACAAACGTAATTCCTAGTTACGTTCTCACAACCGTTTCACATGGCGCTCTTCTGCTTTTCATTTTCTTCTCGATTTTGTTTGCAACGCCACTTGTATGGCAAAAGAGACAAAAGAGAACAATAAATTCCCGTGAACGCCAACAAAAAGTTTGCACTGTGGCCATAGGTTTTTGTCGCACGAGAGTGAGGGTCGAGAAACATCATCGCACCATATAAAACGGGCGTTATACTAATATATTACAATCTGCGAGCACACCAAACTTCTGGTGATTTTTAAAGCTTGGTTAGATAGTTTCCGCCCGCTTCTTAAAGAATAACAGAAATTTATAGTAATTAAGTCATGTACAGTTCCAAGAAAAAGACAAGAAGGAAGACGACGAATATAAATAGTAAAATATTAAACAGAGAAGTTTATGCATGTTCTTCTCCTGTGAGATATTAGGAACTATTACGCTTGGCGCAGCCGACAGGACTAAAAAAAGATGGGGACGCAAATATATTTGTCTCATGGAGAAGGACAACCTATCGTGGAGAGCTACCAACTGGACGGTGTGAAACCAGTTAACTTAACTCCGCTTGCTAGCGGGTCAGAGCTCATCACCCTTTCCTCTAGCAAAACGAAAGCGTCTCTAGAAGACCTGATTCGAATACGAATCAGGTCTTCTAGAGAATCGAAATTAAACAGTAGGATGCAATATTTTCAAGAATGATTCTAGAATCCGATCACTACCTCATGTCAAGTACACTCTAAAAACTATCACGCTGAACCTCACGCTAACCGCAAGTTTCAAGCGTGCAATCGCCGTCGATACCACGGGAATGACGTTTTAAGCACCACTTGATCGAGAATAAGCGTTTGTTTTCTGTGTCCAAGCGTTAGAGCAGTCTGAGGAATCCCGCTCGGCCTTTTTTTCGGACGTGATCAGCAGCGTTAGCGTGACGGCCGGAAAACACACGCTTAGATTTTCGGAGAAACGCGTGCGCCTCCATTCATCGTCACGCTAATATATATCCGAATGGACTGACCCTCCCAAAGATGCACTTGCTCGTGATTTTTTGTTGATTTTTAGTTGATGTGAGCTTTTCTTTTCTGGAAGCACAGAGAGCGCATGCGTCCTCTTTTTTGGCGGGAAAAGCGAGAAAGCCGTTGCGCCGTTCCCGTTGCTGGCTGGGTCGCTAAGTCAGTTCCCGACAGGCTTTGTTTGTGGCTGGGGCTGGACCAGCTTGACTGACTGCAACTGGCGAGACTTAGACGGCACGTGAGTTCGGGCACAGTGTGCCATGTTTACCGCACTTGACGTGCGTGGAGTGCAGCGGGGTCGCTGCAAACACAGCGAGTGCGAGTGCCCCGAATTCCTGCGGGAGACAAATCTAATGCCAGCCAAGGAAAGGGCTTCCCATTCGGCTGGTGCCTGTACTGCGGCCATTCGCCAGCAATTCATGGAAGACTGCAATATCTGGGTAAGAACCCTGTTTTTGTTTGTCCCCCATTGCTGTCTTAATCCGCTGTTTTTTTCTTGTTTTGTTGTGAAAGCTCAAGTATCAAGTAGCACAATCTCCACCGTATTGCTTTTGTCGAAGTGATGTGCTTTTCAGCATAACTGTCACATCTAGGAAACAGTTTTTGCTGCTTGTGATTGAGCGCGGCATTGAGAGAAATGCCGTTTATTCGGAAAGGTGAAGGGGTGAACCGTGCACATTGGGGATTAGTTGAGGTAGACGGACGAGTTTGTTCTTGGCTGTAGACACTGCAGTATATAGGTGAGCTTGTTATTCCAAGTGTTGCATTGCTGTAGCAAGAATTTCAAAAGCATATTTTGCCTAAAGTCGCGCCTCTGCGTCGGTCTCCCGTTTTGAAAGTTTATGGTTTGGAATCGACGAACACCCAGAATATGGGTAAAAGAGGGAATAGGTACGTGGCAATGTAGCAAGGGAAAAAGAGTGGCAGCAAGAAAGAAGGGAAAGGGTGCACAACGTTGCATTGTAGGTGGAAAAGGGTCGCAGCGGTGAAGGAGGCGCAAAGAATCGCAGTAGCATCAGAAGCAGCCGCGTGAATCCTTGCATGTTCCGGTGCTTGCAGGCATGTTTCATTTTGGTTTTGATCGGCATAACACAAACGTTTCTTTGAGATAAAGCTTTGCAGAAATATCGTGTTTTAGAGCGCAGCTCTTAGGCGCCCGTTTCCGGCTTGAGCGGCGTCGCCGTCGGTGTAACCGTAACCGTAACGTGTCGGCGTAACGTTTTTTTGTGACGCGTCGCTGACGCCGTCGCCGACGGCGTAGCCATAACGCGTCGGCGTAAAGAGTCGGCATGACGCGTCGCCGTCGGCGTAACCGCGCGGCGCATTATGGGAAACGTCACATAATGCACCGCGGTGACGCGCGCGTTGCATTATGGGACGTTTCCCATAATGCACCGCGCGGGAGGGAAGAGGAGGAGGGAGGGGGAGGGGATGGATGGAGCAGGGGGAGGAGGCGAAGGAGGGAGGAGGAGGAAGAGAAGAGGTGGAGGAGGCGAGGAGCAGGGCAGGAGTAGATGAGTAGTGAGGAGGAGAGGCATACCGTCCCCTCCGTACCCTCCCCTCCTCCTCCTCAAGAGTTGCGCTCAAATTCGGCGTTACAGCGGATTGTAAACGTCTTTCTTTTTTTTTTTTTTCGTCTGAGTTTTATAACACCTATTTTGTCGGCAGTTCTTGCATGCCTCGTTCGCAATAAATGACCAAACCATTTACAGCTCGCTCCATATTGGAGCAAGCATTGATGTGATAGTAATTTTCACTGCAATTGGTGTGCGATTTACATTTACTCTGACAAAACGAGGCAGTGATGGCACTGCATTTGGCTTTAGTCGAAAAACGGGCCATAAGTCCAGTGCACAGTTTGTGTAGTGACAGAAAATATTGATGTGATCGTGTCTCCTTTTGAGTAAGATGAATTCGCAAAAAGCAAATATGCTGAAGTGGCCCCCTCTTCGTAGCTCAAGATCCTTCAATGCCTGGTCAGCAGACTGGGACAGGACCACAATCTTTCGGCGAAGAACTGGAAGTTCAGACGGCAATGCATTGCGATGTCCCAACCATCGTAGATTGCGAATGTAAAACTTTGTGTCTTTCTTCAGTAAAATCCAGTCTCGGGAAAATCCACGATGTTTACAAATTTAGCACGCAGCTATTCTCTTATCTGAGGCCAGTGCAGCATGTAAAAATAAATTAAAGAGTATGTGTCTGGTACTTTAAATAGTGACTATTAATGACGCAACGAAAAAAAAATGATTTACGATCATGCTGATTATTTTTGTTTGCGTTAGCTACTGTCGACATATTGCACAGGGATTTGATTAGAAATAATTCGGGTAACAAAATAGAGGACTGCTATACACGGAGAGTAAGTTTACGCACGCAGCATGCGCTGAATATTTGTGACTTAATTACTACTTGATATATCAGCGTGTTTCTGGAATAATTGTTTTTTGTACAAGTGTGTCCTAATTCACCCACGCATGCAGCTGAAACAACCAGCTTGTGGCCAACCTAGCTATTTTAAACTTACCCTGATATGCGCAGAAAGTGCAAGTCTCAGGAATCAAGTCTGCTGAGCTCCCATAACGAACATCTATAAACATAACGCCACGATTTATGTGAATATATAAACTAGAAAATGCATGAATAAGTTAAATGAAAGTTGGAATTATTACTTCGTTATCGCTCACACTGAAGGGAACAAGTTATCGCGATTTTCATTTACATTCTGAAATAAGCCTTTTGTTTTATGTGCGCAGAAATAGCTTGCATTTTTGCTTATTGCTGTAATTAACAGAAAAATTTATAAGAGCAGTGCTTAATGGTGCCATGATAAGGGAGCTTGCATATATGGTGCCGAACCATAAGCACCCAGTACCTGATAAAGAAATAAAAAGCCTCCAAACTGTTTTTTGATAATTTGAAGATGTAGCGTTCGGTTTCAAGGAAAGACTCTAACAAGAACACTAATGCTCACAGTTAATTCCGCTTGCGTTTACCTGACCTTATGCAAAACAAAAGAACTTAATGCAAGTATATTGTTATGTGCACACTCCAGTATGGGCCTGGGAAGCTAAAAAACATATTATCTTTCAGCTTGATTGTGAAAGTGAACTAAGGTTTGAAACCGACATTGAAGAAAATGAAAGACGCCTCAAGAAGGTTCTCCCAGCGGCAGCAAAGTTGGCAACCTTGGAGCAACCATCGTTCGTCGACCTTGACATATACCTGCGGCCGAGGCTCGCCAAAAACGCACTGATTTCAGCGGTGAGTAGAGCACTTTCGCAATAAAGATAATACTTCAAGCACTCTCAAAGTGCACTTAATGTTACACAGCTTTACAAACTAAGAATAGCCTGTTATGAGCGCCTCAGTTAGTGCAACGTGGACAATGTTAACAACTTAACATTCAAGTGTTTATTCTCATTTTTGTAATACTAAGCTTTTTTTAGGCCATAATATATTAATCTTATTGTCAACAGGTTGCACCGACGGATATTCTTGGACCCTGCATTCTGTGGGGTGAAACGAGACGGCTCATCTGCGGCAACGAATCACGAAACGAAATCGACCTGCAACCAGACACGTTTCTCCAGAAAGCGCTGGTGCTATGCCTCTGTGTTTTGTACTTAAAGAGCGTAACATGCCCAGCAACATTTTAGGCGCTTGGTTTGTACAGAGAGTAGCGTAACAGCCAGCAGGTCTGA
>JABSTQ010008753.1:0-16362 GCA_013358835.2 Ixodes persulcatus | reverse complement strand
ACCGTTTCCGCAGCCCGCTAAGCACCCGGATAGCGCTCCGTAATCCGCACAAGACCTTGAACTATGCAGATAAGGCTGGCGGGCGCATGCGCAGCTGCGGCGTTTTCTTCAGGGATACCGTAGCGGAGGAGAAAAAAGGTCTACTACAATTCCCTATTATCACTTCAGACACGGGCATTGCGTGACCTTGATTACGTGACCTTGCACTTCAGCCACGGGCATTACGTGACCTTGGTGACGTGACCTTCAGCGGGCTTGGGTCTATTTACGACGTGTGCGACTAAAAGCGTCGCTGTGAGCGGCCTTCCACGATTGGCCAAATGACGTCTTGAGTAGGATGATTTTCTGCTCTCATCCGCAGAAATAAGTGCAAAGTCATACTTTCAACTTCGGCGGTGTTGATTGAGGAACGTAATGTCTAGGCTTCCACCGCACTTTCTACGCACGATCAAACTGTCACTCGATTCTAATAATCTTGATCGTGACGTCAGGAATAGGAACCTAAAGAGGGCGCCACCGAAACATCTCGTCGCCATTACCCCGCCCCCCCCCGCCCCCCCTCCCTTTAAAACACTAGGGAAACACGGGCCTTCACCAACCAAGTCCTAAACAGTTAGGAAACCGACGTACCAAAACCGATTCGTCTTTATTCTTTCATTAGTGACAACTATTTGCCCGTGGAGAGCAGCAACTTCTTTTCCATCTAGGGTGCTTAGCTTCAATCACTTTTGCCCCTTCAAGTGCCCTAGTCCGGAGGGGATCGGTGGCCGAGTGGTCGAGCGCACACCAGCTCGGAGCACATGTGGCGAAAGCTCGCGCTGCAGAACCCAGGGATCCTTAAAGGGGCGATGCATCGATTTTTTGTACTTTGCGCAAATACCGCTTAGAACGGATCCCTGACGTTAATGACCAATGAAACACGCGTTCGTTTTTCACCCCACGCAATAGAAGTCCCAGTAAAACAATTACAGAAAAACGAGCAGCGTTCACCCCCTCAACTCGCAGCCAGAACAAGCGGCCACGTGATCTGGAGTCAATTATATGCCGCCGATGTTGATCATAGCCACGCACTGGGGTTGGCAAAGTACAGGACACGCGCTGAGTTCCAAATATTGTTATGGCTCGGCTATTGTCGTCGTTGCAGCGATTGGACACGGGTCACTACCCGAATGCTTCTCGAGCTAGTAATTATCACGCGCCCTAATAGAGTGCGCACGCAATGCTCGGGTCCAATCTATGAACAGCATTCAAATATCGTCATATGGGTGTCCCCACTTTACTGCTGATCCCCACTTTACATCATCAAATATTGCAAAGGAGAGATTGAATGAAAATGATCGCTTTTGTCTCCTCTGAAATTACACCGCAACAAAGGAGTTTCTTGGCCAGTGGCGTTGCGTGCGAGTAACTTTGAGTCCCACTAGTGCCAGTAAGTTCGTGTAAAGTGAAAAACATTTCAATTGAATATCGTTGCACCGCCCCTTTAATCCCCACCCCTGCCCGTTTCGATCTGGATGAGCATCGTACCGGCGTGCGGTCGTGCATCACTACTGCGTGATGCACGTTAAAGACCCCAGGCTAGCGATTGTACCGCACTGACTAAATTGCTCATCTACAGTGGGGAACAATGTCGCCATGTTCTGGCAGACTAAACTCCTGCTGTATAAACAACTAACGACTAATTTGTTTGTTTTTGCCCCAGTCCGTTAACATACACCGACGGTAAAGTACCTGTCAGCCTACTGATATTCCTTGGCGTAGTCTGGATATGCCAGGATTCTATGGGAAGTCTTTGGCGGATGTTGGTTTCAGCGCTTATTATTCTGGTGTTGTCAAAATCGATACGGTGGTCATTGCCGTCACAATGCTCTGCAAAAGCACTCCGCTCCCTGTCAAATTTGCGCACATCATTCTTGTGTTGCAGAATTATTTGATGGAGGTTCTTTGTTTCGCAGATGTAAGCGGAACCAGCGGAACTGCAATGGGAGCGTCCATCTCGGCCACTACAGCAAATCTGACGATGGAAGCCATTGAACATAGGGCACTGCAGTCATTCGCCGCAAGCCCCAAACTGTTCATGCGCTATGTTGATGATTGCTTCTGTATCATCAAAATGTCAGAGGTTAGCAACTTTCTGGAAGATCTAAACTCCGTCGAACCGGTCATCCAATTCACAGCAGAAGGGGAAAAGGCCACAACTTGCCGTTCATGGATGTGCTTGTCAAACGACAAGAAGATCTGACGTTCGCAGTGTACAGAAAACCGACTTACCTCCGTTTTGACTCCTGCCACCCTACGAGTCAAAAAGCATCGGTGGTTCCAACCTTCCTGTCCAGAGCTAAGAACATCTGCACCTCAGAGACAGACCAAACAAACGAGAAGGAAAGAGTCATCGCCGACCTAGAAAAGAACGGCTACACACACAGCTTCATCGGTCGTGTGGCCCGCCGTCAAAATCGTGGTCATCAGAACCTGCAGCCTCAAAATAGTACGCAGTTTCGCCGGGTCGCCCGTACTTACATAAAAGGGACCAGCGAAACGTTGGATCATACGCTGGCAAAAGAAGGTATTCAGGTGGCCTACAAGCCGGTATGAACGCTTGGGCGCCTGCCACACTTGACCCAAAGACCGCCCTTCTAAAGAAAAAGCACAAGGGGTTGTATACCAAATTCCATGCTCTGAATTCTCCGCCACTTACATCGGCGAGACAAATAACCTCCATCAACGAATTCTGCAACACAAGAATGATGTGCGCACATTTGACCGGGAGTGGAGTGCTTGAGTGCTGTTGCAGAGCACTGTGACGACAACGACCATCGTATCGATTTTGAGAACACCAGAATAATGAGCGTTGGAACCAACACCCGCCAAAAACCTTTCATATAGTTGTGGCATATGAAGACTACGCCAGGGAATATCAATAGGTCGACAGGCGCTTTACGATCGGCGTATGTGAACGAACTAGGACACGTACATGAAGAAGAAAAGTCGGAAGACACCTAAGCACTTCTTATGAGTTTTGAATGCGGAAGCATGAATGTCCGACGATATGGATGCTAGATGCGGAACCATGTTCGTCGGCGTCGAGACGAGCAGAAGCACCGCCGACGATGTGGATGCTAGAGGCGGCGCCATGTTCGTCGGTGGCGAGAAGAGCAGAAGCACCACCGACGATGGGGATGATGGAGGCGACGGCATGTTGGTCGGCGGCGAGACGAGCAGAAGCCTCCGAGCGCGCGCCAACGTGTCCGTTTTAACCGGCACGGGGCCCATAGTGGTATGGGGTTGCGTCCACTGATCTCTCTTGTAGTAGGCTGGATCGCGGACCGAGGCCTCGGCAGATGGGGCCGAGTGTCGCCACCGGCGGCCATTGATTGACACCAACCAATGCATGGGACTCTATGGGAAGAACTAGAAAAAGTGCCGTTTCCCCCGTTTCTAAGTTGTTGTCGGCACTGAAACGTTTTGGATGCTTTGCGATAAGCCCGTCAAATAGCTTGCGTACAAACATTAAAACTGACAGCCCTCGCAGTTCTCATAAATAAATATTTCGTGGTCGAGAGTGATTCCGCTCTAGTGCAGCTCAATGAGGCTAAAGTTACCTAGAGTTACCAAGGAGTCGGTGGCGGTTTCGTTGAGTTGGGTTTGGCAGACGACAAGCTCGAAGGCTTTGCTACGCGGAATTCGCTCACTCCCGGAAAGCCGCTGTCGAGATGAAACTTCTTTGTCATTCATCAACTTCTGGGCTTCCCCGAGGACGGTCTCATAGAGGTGGTATTGCTCATAGACGGCAAGTTCCTTTGTTTACTCCACTACAAAAGCAAGCTTGCCAGCTCAGGTGTAAATGCTCCGGTAAGTTTGAATTTTTTTTTAATCGGTGTTCGAACGTTTGACAAATACCTATTCGATCTCCACACACCCGACATAAGGATCCCAGCACACCATAAAATACTCGCCTCTGAGCACAGCGTACATGCTTCAATATTCTTACTCTTGTGCGTTTCTCTCATAGACTCGCGTGTATTGCCTGGTGTCAAGCGATGGCCGCCGGTGGCGACACCGACGGGCTCCCGATCCGCGATTCAGCCTACTACAATAGAGATCAGTGGTTGCGTCGGTTAGTTTTATCGGCGCGCTGGCATGGACACGCAGCGCCATCTGGCGGCGGTCGTTGAAACTGACGCGCGCAGCGGCCAATGGGAGCCTCGTCGCCGCGCGCCAGCCAATGGGACCTTTGGGATCAGGGAAACTAGGTGGCGTTTTCGCGCTTCAAACTGATGACGTCGGCTCGCTCCATAGGACAGTTAATGCTTTCGCATTAATAAGTCAGTGAAGCAAAAGACACCACCGTTGATGCACAAGAAGCTTCTGCTCCCCACGTAAAAATAGTCACCGCTGATAAAATAAAAAAAAAAACCGAATCGGTTTTGAGACATTGGGCTCCTAACTGTTCATAATTTTGTTGGTGAAGGTCCGTATTTCTCTATTTTTGACCCAACCAGACGGAGTTTCATCAAAAATGTTTACGTCTAAACTCTTTCAAACACCCTATAATGCTCATAAATTTTCTCACGCAAAATATGATGATGAAACAGCGTCCGATGAATCGTCACTCGGTGAACTGACCACGTGCTCGATGAAACAGTGTTCGATGAAACGGCGTTTGATTATATGTCCTGTGCCCGTCGAAATTCCCTACTCCGTTTCACTGAAGCCCGACCACATCCGGCCCTACTGTTCGGGGTCCCTAAGCTCGTCAAATACAAGGCTGGAGCCGAAAGTTCGCGGACAGAGCCGATTGGACACCGGCGACAAAAGCGCGAAGTCATCGTCGTGATAGTCCAATCGGTGCGCTCTGTGAACTTCGGCCCATACTTTGTGTTTGACGAGTTTAGAGCCCCGGTATGTGAAACAAAATATAATGCACGGGCTTTGATTATTCAAGGTGGTTTTGGCCTAGAGGTTTTAAATGAAAGACGTTTACGATTCTCAGTAATATCGAAATAGAGCATAGCTCTTAAGGATGAGGAGGGGAAGGTACGGAGGGGAGGGTATGCCCGACCTCCCCCTCCGTACTCTCCCCTCCTCCTCTCCTGCTCCCCTTTCATTTAGCAAGAAATTTCTGTTAAATTTGCCGCTAAATTTAGCGAAAATTTTCTCGCTAAATTTAGCAGGGAAGCTGAATAGACCGATCTCACCAGGAGTTGCGCGACGCCAGCGCTGCCGCGGTGCATGCTGGTACCTGTAGTTCTCCCCAGTTTCCCGGCCGCGTCAATGCGCATTGTACGCTCGCCCGGCGTTTGGAAATTTTCGGGTTAGCACGATTTACTCAGTGTTTTCAATGGGGGGCTTCACCCGTTGTGTGCCACGGTGCTACAATAACAGCACCAGGCAAAAAGGCCTCGGATATTATGTCTTCCCGAAAGAAAGCAGCACGGCAAAGAAAGATAAACAGAGCCGGACAGAGCGGCAGGAAAAATAGCATTTTTTTTCCATTTGTTTCGCGATTTGCTTCATAATTTATATCCACCTATTGCACGTCGACTAAAAAGTGTAAAATTACAGGGCACGAGACACACAGCGTGCCGAAGTGTTCCGTACATTGGAATCTCTCTGAGCATTCGCTCCGTAGCGGTCTATCCGTTGGCCTATCTCCACTAAGTTTGCTGAGGCCGTTTTGATTACACGTTTTGCTCAATGAATTTTGGTGGTTATAACTGTTAATGTGACGACATGTTTTAAGCACAACAGTGCTTCAAAAGATCAGGACAATCACTCAGAAACAAAGCAGCGATTCTTGATATGCATCACTTGAAATAAAACAACTTTTTTCGGAAGCGGTTTTCATTTTTTTTTTCATACAAAACGTAAAAAAAAAACACCCCATGATGCAATTTTAAAGTGCAAAACTTACCGCCAGAAATGTAACAAACGAGCCTAACCTATTTTGTGGTGGTCTATTTGGCTGGCGCTACTGATCCAAGAAAAAACTTCCAACGTCGGGTGACTCTTACCGTTCGGAGCTTGCGCAAACCAAAACGAAACTGAATAGAAACTATACACGAAAAATCATCTCCACCCCAAGTTTTCAGGTATCTTGCATGGTTGCTTCTTTTTGAGAGATGACAATTGTTACGGCGCATCAGGCATGGCCTTTCTGTAGATCATTTCTTCTGCGTGCGCAGGCTTCTCCCCGCAGTTCATCTGTACCCTGTCGCACAAGCTGTCAACCAGACTGTCAAGCTGTCAACTAGATGTTCAGTTTCCAAGTTAATTGAGACATCCGAGCAGCCGGAAAGCTCGAGTAGATGGCGTCGTTGTTTTTTTCCTGCGACCGCAGTGGGACCACTGCGTGAACGGCAGTGTGCTCACGCGTTCACGAAGAAGAAGCAGACGGCGCCGAAGCAGACGACAAAGCGATTCTAAAGCAATAAGACGACTGGAACTGCTTTTCTGTGCTTGCTGACTAATTAAAACATCAGAACCAACACAACTTTATGAAGTACAGACATGCAGGAGAATCCAAGCTGATACCGAGGCGTTCCAAACGATAATCTACGATGCACGCGCAGCCCTATGTAGCCGGGAAGCCGGAAAGCGATGACTGCAAGTAGCATGGCGGTGGCATGCCACTTCCGGAATGCGCGCGCCTGCGCAGTTCGCTTGGTGACATCGGTCTATTGGTGTTGAGGTCACGTGACGTAAATTTCCCCGCTAAATTTAGCGGGTAAATATTTTCGTTAAATTTAGCGGGGAAACGTCCCATAATGCAACGCGCGGTTACGCCGACGGTGACGCCGACGGCGACGCCGCTCAACCCTGAGACGGGCGCCTAAGAGCTACGATAAAACAACAATACCTGTACACGTAGGTACGTAATATGCTTGTTTTGTGCAAGCAACCACATGAACCGTCATTGAAGCTTTGTAGTCGCACTCTCGTTGCGACAGGTTGAAAGTTGTGCGTTTTGTATCTTCGCTTTGTCGGTCCACGAGTGCGTAAGGGCTCCGCTGCTTTGAACCGCGTGAAATGAAATACCACGCTATCCAGGGATCTTGGAAAACATCCAGGGATCTTGGAAAACATCTCCGAACCCTGCAGGTTTGGTTCGATGCGAACGGTCCTTGTATAGCAACGTAAGGTTGCGAAATAACTACCGACTGATGCACGTTAAAGACCCCAGGCTAACAGTCGTAATGATCTGGTTAAATTTCCGCTCTACAACGAAGAGACAAGTTGCCTCATTTGAGAGCGAATCTAATTAACATTGTCTAATTATTCGCGCCGATTTTAATTACCATGGTTAGGGAATTTGACTGGCAAGGAAGCGGAAATCGGATTAGCGGAATGGTGAGTTCGTAGGGGTCATTTAGGGATGAAATGTTTCCCGTCTCCTTTCGAAATTATGGTGACCCGATTAGAGCTTAACGGATTTGATTCCCGTACGAAAATCGGGGAGTGCCATTGTAAGAATTAAGTGGTCGCTCAGAGGTTTCCTAAAGAGAACTTAGGTCTTGCATAACAAGTACTTGAATGTTTAATCTGGTGAAATCGTCATACGTAGATTACGTCTATGATCCAGTAAATCTCGGCGTGACCGTTTGTGTGCCGAGACTCATTCACACGACTTTTGACGAGAACGCCATTGGTTGTCGCTTTGGTCACGTGATCGCTTGCGCCGTTCGATGATGGGAGTGACTGAACTGCACTAAGGCGGTTTGTGCAGGCGGGTTGTATACGGCTAGAAAGACATAATATGGGGCGCAAATTGACAAGATAATTCAATTAACTAAAAATTGTTCTCTAGATTTCTAGTTAGTAAAAATAAACATGGTTTTAATGTGAAACTTGCTGAGCGTCGTCGGAAACTACTAAATCAGAAACTTTTAGAAATATCTGGAGCGCGTGAGAAGCTCCGTGGTGGCGTTAAACTTACCACTCCTGCAACGGGCGCAAGGCTTGGGGTGCGAAAAAAACGAATAGTAAGATTGCGCGCGCACGTGCGTGCGCAGAGATTCTTCAGCTTCCACCGAACTCCTTTAAGCTGAAAATCCATCCAGACAAACACATGTCGCGTGACACTGCGACATTACGCGGTCACGGGACCACTCGTCTCTTGCTGTCATGGCATTACGTGACCTGGAATGAACGCTCCGTTCCTGACGTTATGTTCTTTTCAGAATCCCAGCCCGAGGTTCTTCAATATTTCTAAAAATAATAAAGAAAAGAAAATCAGATTCGCACGCAGAAGCGTCCTCGAATTCGCGCCGATCCAATCCTCCACGAGACTGAGGAAGACCGAGGTTCGCGAACGAGAAGTGGATGTGAGTGACCGTCAGGGACGGAACTAATTGCCGTAGCCTGCGGAAGACGACCAACCTTCCGCAATGAACGAACGAATAGAGTTTAAAGCCGAACGACGGTGCCTTCGTTGTCGAGCCTCCGGAGATCGTTGCCTGCGGCGACACCCTTGGGAACGCAGACATCAACGGAAGACTCCTCCGCCAAGTGTGTGGAGAGTGGACTAGTATTCGGAAGTTCGGTCGCCTGAACTTTTCCCAAATACTGTCCCAGACCCTTCGAATTCAAACGAAAGCGCCTAAACAGTTTGGGCGGGAGAAAGAGGATTGCGTAACCGCCGAGGCCATGCCCTGCAGAAACGTTGCGAACGCTGCAAGTTCGGTCGGACTACATCTCAATGCGGCTGAGCGCTCGGTATGGCCTAAAGGCTCTAGTTGGTGTAAAGTTTTGAACACGTACTATAACGTATTGCGTCTATTTAAAGGTTTAGTTAGATTTGCTGTTTCTTATAAGTTATAAGCTTGACCGACCACTTATGCCGAAGGAAATGCTTGTGGAGAGCTTGAAAACGATGCCCTTTGTCTAGTTGAAAGTAGAATTTTTTATCATGGCTATCATTTTAGTACTGTTCGAGAGGACCCTTTGAAGTTTTTCTCATCACTTGTTACTAATTTCATCGCGAGTGTTCCGCAGCATAACCTTGTTCAACAGGGTAAGACGAGACGCTCTTTTTTTTTAGTAGCCGACTTCATTTTGCCGGTACCTAACATTCATAGTATAATTCTTGCCCAACATCAGAGTAGAATTCTTGCACCAGGAAACACAGAATGGGACGAACAGAACACAATGCTGCAGTTTTTGTTGATGTATTTATCTCAGTGAGTGCAATAGGTAATGATATCCGTGTTTGTCGTACTACTGGCCATTTTGGAAAGAGGTCAGCAGCACAACGAACGCTCATTGTGAACTTGAAATTTTATTGACAATTTTGGGGGGAATCTCTCGAACATTTGTTTATTTCTCTCTCTTTTTGTTTCCGCTTTCTCGCTAAGATGACTCGTAAAGAAGCACGCAGTATGTTAGAAATAAATAACTCAAATCAAATTAATCAGCGACCTAACGAACCATCCATACTAACCGAGGATTTTGAGTGGTATTTTTCTTTAAGAAGCACAGTATGTAGTGCACGCATATAAATATTTTATAAATTTCTTAAACCACCCGAGACTGGGTGGGGAACGAGAATTCTTCAAAGTTGAATAGAAAAAGAACAGAACGGACAGAAGGCGACGCCTTCTTTGATGTCGCTCGTGATGTCACCTGCGCCATCACTGTTTTATTATGAATACCTCCTTAATTTTATTCATTACTTACCATAGCCGCGGATGCAAATCCTTTAGATATGATAGAAGAGTAAGGGCACAAACTGGCCCGTGAAACATAGTACATCTTAACACCCGAGACGAGCTTGACAAAAGTGGGGCAAACATAACAACTCTTTGGAGAATGTGGCGCCATTGTGCCCGTTTCTGTCTTTTCTTCGGTTCAGGGTTTACTGCATTAATAGCATTTCAACGTTCTTTTCCTGCATAGGAAGTACCGTAATGCCGTTTTACCGATACATCCGTGGTTGAACCAAACCGAAAGCGTAACGCGAAAAAAACAAAACAAAAACAAGAACGTGTGCAGAGACGATGGTGGGCTAACATGCTTCTTCGTGGTACGGTTTGTTTTCGGCATTGCGATAAAGATTGCCGTATTCGGATAACGCTATGCGAAAATGTTTTAACACGAAATGTTTTAGAGGGTTCGGTTTTATGAGAAAATCGGTACATTACATTCGACCGATAAGTCTGACTGTTGCGCACGATCGTTACGCTTGACTAACAGACAGGTCAAGGTCATGTAAGCACCATAACCCTATACGGGCGTCAGGTGACAACGAGGTTGTCGCCTGACGCCTGTATGTCACTCACACCGTGACGTAACGTTTTCAGGACGTCACGTGATAACGTCGCGTGACGTCACAGAGTCATGCGACATCACGCGCACACACAGCATGTGCCCAGCTCAATCGCCGCAACACAGTCTCCGCGTCTAGTTCGTTAGATATGATCGAGACACGCTTAAAGTGTGTTATTTCTTTCGAACGATGGGCGAGGTTGCTTCTGGGTCTAGCACGACTACGAGACTGGGCATTAGCAGAAAGTGTAGCAAAATTTTTTATTGTAGTCGTATTTGCTACGACGGTTTCGAAACCGCGTATCTCTTAGTTATACCGAGCTGAGTGCACGAAAAACCCAGAATATCATTACTTAAAGTTAACATGACATTTTTTTTTTCAATCTTAAGTTGGAAGGGATGTGGTCGATCATGTTACAGTGCCTATAGTGGGATGACGGCAAGGCATAACGGAATTTTATGTTACCCTACATCCATTCACTCAACCCAATCGTATGATACGTCGAAAGTGTCTAAAAAATAAAGAACTAATCTTTTTATTATATTTGAAATGTTTTTACAAGTATTCGAATAGTTAATTTGCAGACGAAACATACGACGCTCCCTGTTCAGTTAGTGCAATTTTAAATGTTCTAATAATTGAACTCCAGGCCTTGGAGAAACTAATATCGAAGTTAAATTGAAGCTTTAAATTCAAAACTTTTAAGAAAAAAACACACACACACACGAAAAAATATTGCTTTATAAAATGTCCGTTTCATATTTCTTTATCTTTGAAATAATAAAAAGCTGAGTCTTTGAAAAAAGAAAAACGAGTGCTATAATTAGTATCCATTCTTTGTGTCCGTAATGAAAGAAGTACGCCATTTGGGCTTTGCAGGCCACGTTTATGTTCAGAGCTGCTTCTAAAAGGCTTCGCAGTTTTCCTGCAACCCCAATGTTGCTTTTTTTATTTTGCTTCTGATATTTTATATTCTTCTGCATTTACGAGGAAGAAAAAAAAAAAACGCCGCAGTGAAACCCCGTGGAAAAGGCTTTTAATGAGCCCAAAAGACACACTCGGAGGAACTGACTGTGAAGTGGTGCCATCTGTGTAGATTCTGGTACGGGCATAACCACTCTAATATATATTTTTTTTAAATTCTTTTAACCTGTATTATTTATTTTGAAACAATCTAAAAATAATACAAAAATAACTGAGGGTTTGTAAAATATGCGTTTCGGAACATTTTATTCTGGGCTTTTTATAGCAAGCCTCGCGTGCACGGCCGGATTAAGGTTCGGGCTAAGGGGGTTGAAGCCCAGGGGCCCTGACCCTTTAAAAACCCCATGCTGTGATGTGTGAAAAAGAAATTAAAGACAAAATATATTATCCAACACAATTACACACACACACACAAAAAATATTTTTTTCATAAAATAAAACAAAATACTAAGGCAAATATTACCACTGCACTCGTGGGGAGAGTCATGACAAAGATAATGGTAGTGCAAGCGAAACCGAACATTCTGCGCGGCAGGCTTCTTTTCCTAATTCGTTTTCGGCTGGCATACAAAAAGGCCCAATAAATTTGACGTGTAATTGGCCCCTCACGCTACTTCGCCGCAATCTTTTCAAAAAAGCTTTTAGACAAAAAAACAAACAAAACAAAACGCTGAGGCGTTTTTTGTTTTCTGGGGGTTTCCAGCCATTTTTAGAGGAAAAGAAGGAAAACCTAATAGATGGCTTTTTCCTCTGTCCTACTGAAGCTCGTGCCTACTGTTATAACACGTGCAAGCACCTGGTCTTGAAGTGCGGCCTCCAAATCCGAGGCGTCTTGACGAAGGGGAGAGAGCTGTCGTCTCCGCGGTGGTCTCAGTGAAGTTTTTCCTATACTAAAAATTGAAGTTGGGCTAGTTGGATATGCATTTTATTTATTTCTAAAAAATAAATTTATTTCTAAAAAAGTTTGTTTCCTAATTGAAGTTCGACGGAAGGCCTAAACCTTTTTCTTTTTTGAGAAACTTTTTTTTTTCATTGACGACATGATGGCGCTTAAGACAAGGACAAAAGGGGAGACTAGACAACACGGAGCGCCCCTTTTGTCCTTGTCTTAAGCGCCATCATGTCGTCAAATTCCCAGTACCAACTAGCCCAACAATCTGCATTGATTCGTTTTTTTTCATGTCCTTTTAGGGACGATAGTTCCTAAAAAAGACACGCCAGATCCCTGTTTCTGACGAAGGATGTCAAGATGGCTTTACTTCTCGTGGTGTCAGCTGTTCCCAAGTTGGACCTTTTCGCAAAGTGGGGACCTGGGAGCAGCCTGGAGAACCTTTTTTTTACTACAATGCGTTTGAAATATTCCTGCCTATTACAATCCGAAAGAAATGTCTTCAGCCTTCCAGAAAAAGTTACACATGGGAGCGTTTCTTCGGATTCACAAAAAACTAAATAAGGAGGAGACTACACTGCTAACAAATGGTCGACATTCCTATACTTTGTTTCACCTTGAGTTGTACCGCAGGAAACGCTTCAAGCGCGAGCTCCTTGCTCTAGGACCCATCTCGGCGGCACAAGCTCTCGTGCACCAAGGGCAGCTACCAACGCTATGAGCTCGCGCTTCTAGCCTTCGCTGCGGTACAACATAAGGTGAAACGGAGTATAGTTACTGAACTTCGTGTTATTTGGTTTCGTGTTTTGCGTTTGCTGAACCAGAGAAGAAAATACGTGGTATAGATCGTGGTATGAATCGTCTCGCGGAGGGCCATCTAGCAATCCACCATCATAAATGCGGAGAACCGTCTCAAGGAGCGCCTCTATCAGCATATAAAACAGCTTTCCTCGGGGTCAGGCATCGGAAACTATCTGCAGTCAACTGAATCTGAACCGGTTGCTATTTACGAAAGTAGGGGTGTCTCAGAAACAGTTGCATATCCTTCTAAAGATTCTGACGAGTGCCTGGAATTGCCTCCGCATACACTCGAGGTAAAACCCATACGTTAAAAGCGATCCGGCCAAATGGCCTGCCGCTGGAACTGATAACTTTCGAACTCAGGGTATACAGAACGTACCGCAATACTTTCGAAATAAATCGAAATATTTTCCTACTCTTGAAAGAGGACGCCCAATTTTTTGAAAGAAAAGCCGCTGGTGTGAAGATGTTCGAACCACACAGCATGGTCCACAGCGTCTGTGTTTTGCATTGTGTGCAAATCGTTCGCGGTCCAAAACAGTCAGAGTCCTTTTAAAAATCATGGGTCTTGTGCAGGCGGCTGGAAGAAAAGCAACAACCAAATTACAGAGTGTAGACTCTCAAAATGCGTTTATCGTGTGGCTAGCTCACTCTACTGCTCGAGCTACTACTATATTGGCAGAGTTAGTTCGGAACTCTGACCCAGAGCGCTTACTGAAAAGCGAGTAGTGGCAGTCGTAGAATGCAACGTTCCGTTTGCCTCGAAATAATAATTTACTTAAAGTGATCGGAAAATTTCTCCCTGCTTTGGGCGATAACATTGCTAAAAAGGGTGACTCAAGAAGGTACAAAATGGAAAAAAAGTTCAAATTAAGTTAGGTTTCCCGAAATTCACTGTCATATTCATCATCGTTTCTTGTGTAATACTCTTTTGGGTTTTCAAGGAAAATAAATGATGCTGATGCTCCTGCTGTTGCTGATGATGATGATGATGATCGTTGTTATCGTCATCATCATCATCATGAAGGCCTCAGAGGCAACCTTATGATTAGGAGATTTCTTGGCCCATGGCCTCGAAATCTTTTAATCCGGCTATGCTCCCGTGATCCTGCCTTTCAGTCTCTTGTTAACTTATTTTTCTCTCGAGTTTAGTCTTTTTATATAAAAAAATATATAGTTTGTCTTTTGTCCGGCAGGAATTTAAGATTTGTCCACTTATCATCCTCGAGTACTTCATTTGGGTGCTCTAAGTGTCTAGCACGTGACCTCTAAGCACGCGATCAAGAAGCAAGCTGCTTATTATGACGATCTAGTCTAAATAGTCTCTGTAAATTCTGTTTATTCATATATCAAAGTTGAGCACAAGGCGACGTTTCAAATATTATGAAATATTTATTAAGAGTCAGAACAGTTAATTACAAATAATTACGTCACTGAAATTATTTCCAATATCACTAACTAAACACCCGTTCAATTAAATTAAAATGTTATTATTTTATTGCTTTTTGCTCCTGACAACTTTCTAGATTTCGAGCGCACGCAGTAGCTGCATTAAATTGTTATTACAGTTATTTTTAATACCGTAGGTGAAGGTAAAAGGCATTTATTATATGCAAATAAACACAATCCTTGGTACTTCAGTATAAGTGAAAAATACAACGATACCAGCCAACCAAAGGGCTTCCAACATAAAGTTTAGGGTTCCTCCATGCTGACATATCATATAGAGCTAGAACGGCATTTAAAACGGGGACCTGGTGGGGCACTAATTGGGAAGCTTTCTTGAGCTAGCCTATTTCAGACGACAGGTTATAAACTTAGTAGATGCTCCTGCGAGTAGAGAAGAAATGCTATCACATTTGAAAAAAAGTTGCCTCGAATCATATACGACAATTTATTTTTCAAAACGAATTGCGGCACTACATTGTAGGAAGATATAAAAATACACAATTGTGATACACCCTGGTATATGTTTAAAATTATAACTAATTTCTTTCACTTCTTTCAATATGTCGGCCAATTATGAGACTGAACTATCAAAAGCCAAGACGTACTAAAAAAAGAAAGAAAGAAAACTGTTTACCTGGCAAGAAATGCGGTGCTGCGGTTGGTTAAAGTGCACCTCGGGGTCCTATGCTTTCAGATATTTTCATATTTAAGAACAGCATCACAGCTTCCCGATCTCGCTCAAAACCTTAGCATGCTAAACGAAGAGTTATATAAGATGCAACGATATTCAATTGGGATGTTTTTCACTTTACACGAGATTACTGGCACTAGTGGGACTCAAGGATACTCGCACGCAACGCCACTGATCAAGAAACTCCTTTGTTGCGCTGTAATTTCGAGAACAAAACCGAGTGTTTTCATTCAATCTCTCCTTCGCAAAACCTGATGACGTAGTTGGGCGGTAGCAGTACCGCCCAGTGACGATATTTGAATGCGGCTCATAGATTGGACCCGAGCATGGCGTGGACACTCGATTTGGGCTCGCGATAATCGATAGCTCGAGACGCATTCGGGTAGTGTCCTGTGTCCACTCGCTGCAATGACAACAACAGCCGAACCATAACAATATATGGAGCTCAGCGCGTGTCCTGTGCCTTGCCAACCCCAGCGCATGGCTATGATCAACATTGGCGGCATATAATCGGCTCCAGATCACGTGGCCGCTTGTTCTGGCTGCGAGTTGAGGGGGTGAACTCTGCTCGTTTTTCTTTATTTTTATCTGCGACTTCGATTGCCTGTGGTGAAAAACGAACGGGTGTTTCACAGGTCATTAACGTCAGGGATCCATTCTAAGCGGTATTTGCGCAAAATACAAAATCGTTGCATCGTCCCTTTAAGGGGGATTCAACCGCTATTTATTTGTACCCTTTTCCTCATAGATGGCGCAGAATTTTTCCGGAACAAACGAGTTGCATGCTCGCAGCTGCGCATGCAGGTCGGGCGCTCGAGGTGGGCTCGGGCCACGAGCTGTCCTCTGCCGATCTCGAGCTTGATCTTCTTCGCTCTGCGTCCGCCGCTGCAGGAAGCGGCCAACGGGCGGCGCGAGATACGAGCAAGTACATGCGTAGATTATAGTGGCTGACAAAACGTAGAATAAGCTCTGATTTCCAAATGGATTTGAAGTTCCATCCACGTTCGAAATTATCGAAAGCACAAGGTGCTGCGTTGCGGCCGTTTGGACCCCCACCTTTAAAGGGACACTGACACCCCCCCAAATTTTTTTTTTTTTTATTTTTTGCCAGACGACCCATTATGGTGTCAGAAGACTACCCAATCAATATTTTGCCACAGCGTCACGTATATTTTAATAAAGTAAAAAAAACAAAAAAAAACGCAACAGCTCGAAACCAAAACCGAAACTGGACTGGGGAGGGAAAAAAATATAGAGGAGAGAGGTGGCGGAAGTCACGTGGCT
>JABSTQ010008752.1:0-18846 GCA_013358835.2 Ixodes persulcatus | reverse complement strand
GTTAAAGCTGAGTTACGCTGCAAGTTTAACACGTGTGGGGGCGGTGACTTGATGTATTTTTGAGGATCCGTGATGCTTGTCGATTTGTGTTTTCTTCCAATCAATCAGTTGAGTGTCAGCGCTCCGTTTGTACCCTTCGTCTTCTTGTCATCCATTATATTTGACACTGTTGTACTTTTCCATTAAACATGTTCTGAGTCAGTGGCGTCACTGGGTTCATCGACCCCCACCCGGGGCGGTGGCCCGCGGCGATGCCACCCCCCCCCCCCCCCCACACACACACTTTTTCCGATCGTCGCCCGCCACGATACACCCCGGAGCGCTGCACACAGGGCGGTCCGCCCTCCCCCCTTGTGACGCCACTGTTCTGAGTCGCCTGTTCTACGGCGTAGGCCTCTATAACCTCGGGCCCGTCCCGTCCTTCGTTGTCTCCCAGAAGACGGGCTGACGAAAAGGCGGGGGCGCAGGGCGAACACGCTCTTAAACAGGGTTGGGCAGAAATACTCAAAAAAGTATTTGGAAATACAAATACTGGAATACATTAAAATAGTAGCTAAAATACTGATACTAAAATACATCTGTAAAAATGTATCGCGATACGTATCGGAAATACATTTTAAATAGAGGCAAAAAGTATTTGGAAATACAGATACAGGAATACATTCCAGGGAGGGCAGAAATACAAATACAGAAATACTGATACTGCAATACATTTTCAAATTTGTTTGAGACGAAAACTGAGATGAAGTTTGAAGTGGAAGTTTTTGATCCCGAAATTACTTTCCCGTGGTTTGCCTTGAAAATAGTTGTTTCGGACGACGAGAAGTCTTCAATGGACTCAAGAAAACGTTTCATCAAGGACTGACCGCGGTCCCTTCCCTGACATCTTGTCTTTCTTACGAGGGATTCGAAAATACTTCGACCTCTAAATAAATTATACGTCACCCTAAATCCCATGAATACGTCACCACGCCCCTGTTCAATAAGGACGCCCTTGTCAACATTGATCACATGAGGTCACGGTGGAATGAACTGGTATTTTTCATCTGTAGTTGTGGCCTTGAACATTAAACTTTAGCACGCTGCTGTATGAAAGGACAATACATACTTTCGTTGTGAGTTACCTGGTTGAAGATCGTGCAGGCAGTGTCATTTGGAATTTTTGAGAATAGTGGACCAACTGAAGCATCCTGGAACACATGTCTTATCTTCTATTACGGTTGAAAAAAACGATATGGTGGCATCTCTGCTGTGAAGGTTCCTCCTGCCGACCCTCCGCCACCGGCGCATGGATTGCGGTCCTCAAGTTTCGCATCATCCAAACAGAGACCTCGTGAATTGCGACCTGATATTGCCGGCACAGGTGCGAGCTCTCCGAGAAACAGCGAGTTCGAGACGAGTCGCAGGTGTACGAAGTCTGAGTCGGCACAGCGAGGCCACGTCTGACCTCCTTCCTGGGTGTCGGATCACCAGAGCAGCGGGTCATGTTTACGTCGGCTGATGACGTACCCTTAAGCCGTGCAGTATTACGGGCGCAGCCACTGACGCATTCGAATAAGTGTTGAACTTCACAGCGTGAGTCATCCTACTATTTTAAGTCAACCACCGCCAGGTTCGTGCTGCAACGGACTGTTACTCAGCTTTGCCGGCTGTGTCCGCTAAGGCAAGATAGACGATTAGTAGCGGGCATTGGATGCCAGCAAACAATGACTCAAGAAATCCCTGCCTAAGGACCTGCGGCAGAAGATGCTCTGACTCCACTCCTGTCACGCCACCTGGTTCGAGTTCCCGACTACGCAACACTTCTCAAAAGAGAGAAGAGGACGCATAGAAAAATATTTTGAAGAATCGGAAGGAAATTTGGTGAGCATAGTAACAATGCCCCAGCATCTCCTTAACCCTAGTGCCGTCAAAAGTTTTAAAACAAAATGCGTTCGGAATTGTTTTGTTTTTTTTTCGGGGGGGGGGGGGGGGTATTTCTCGAAAAATGTAACGAAATACATTTCATCCTGATTGTATCGCGATACAAAGAAACGTTCAAAATGTATTTCGATACAGGAATACAGATACTGGTGAAAAAAATGTATCGCGATACAGAAATACAGATACAAAATGTATTTCTGAAATACTATCGCGATACATTTGTATCGCGATACTGCCCAACCCTGCTCTTAAATGTACAGTCATCGGATGCTGCGATGCTGTGTCTCCCTTTGCGACTTCCCTCTCGTGTTCACGCAAACTATCGTTGATGCAGCGCCCTGTTTGGCCGATACAATCTGCTCCGCACGAGAGGGACACAGACTGGACCCGTGCGGTCGCGCAGGGGACGAAGGCTCCGAGTGCGTCTTTGCACACTAGTCTTGGTTTGCATAGGTGTGTTCCCTTGACGGCACATCGCGCTCAACTTCAGCGGGCACGAGAACATCACGTTTTGGTATATTAGAATATCTCGCTCTTCCTTCTCTTTCGTTCGCCCTCAGTCGTCACCCATACCTCGCGCTCCTCAAATTACGAGCAAGCTCACGGCACACTTTCCACGGAATAATAAGCATACCCCCAAGTGAGAGCAACTTCTTACCTATCTTGATCGCAATTCCGACATTTTCGCAGAACGTCGACACCCAGGCACCGCGTCGTATCGCACCGCCGACAATCGAACAGCTCGTAACTCTAGGCTTGTCACAGCATCGCATCCCTCTAATATTCTCGTAACTTTCTACCGTATTTATCAAGGACTGCTGGCGCAACCATTTTCGTGACCGCGACAACGCTAACGCAAACATCGAAATTGATTTCGAGAACACCAGCATTATCGACGCAGAGACTAACAACCGACATAGGCTTTTCATCGAGTCCTGGCATATTCAAACGACGCCAGGCAACATAAATAGGTGCCTTGGTGCTTTACCAACAGTGTATGTGAACGGGCTTCGCCATATTCATGAAAGAAGAAGATCGAGAAATGCGCCACATCCCTGAGAGAAGAAAAAGAAGAGCGAAAAACGCCGCTCCTCAACGGCCACAGTCGCCCCTGACGAAGAACCAAGTCGGTTCGAAACGTAGGGCTCCTACATGTTTAGGGATTGGTTGGTTGCCATATTTTAATTATCGAAATTGAAGTGTTGCGAGTGACCCCGAATCGAACTTCTCCGGGTCACGCAGCGCAAAACACTTCTCCGTCACTTTCCCACGGTGCCAACGGACCGGTTCGCTCGTCGAGCGCTTCACCGGCTCCAGGAGCCAAATCAACAAGCCGCACACAGAGAGATCGCTCGCATTTCCCGAGAGCTACGGTATGTCTGTGTAGGCGACGTAGTTGGAATAGGAAGCAGAGGCAATCTTGGGTTGAGGCTCATAGGCCAGTTTGTCGGGAATCCGCTCGCAGAGCGCGCGCCGAAAGCCAGCATCTGCCAAAAGGGGCGGTTGGTTGACAATTCGTATAGTTTCGTAACCGCGCGGAATAGCCCGCAAAGACCTCAAGTTAGCTGACATGCATGCCGAAGAAGCAGGCAGTAAAATGTGAAGGGCCATAAATGCCTGTGAAGCACGTGTGAAACCGGTTCAGTGCTCAAAATGTAAATGCCTTACCTTCGGCGCGAAGACGGCCGTCGTTTTTGAACGACGATCCAGCACACGTGGAGTCGCCCTTTCGAATGTGCACTGGGAGCCGGAGGCGGAGCCGCGGAGCCACCAGCTGGCGCTGAAGCCGGGAAATCGGTGGTGAGCCCGGGAGCCGTTGGCTGCTGTGCATCTGGGAGCACGTCGCCGCCAGTGGTTCGTGCGAGCGCGGCTTTATTTTCTTTTTCGTGGAAACTCGTTGTTGTCTTTATTTTCGGCTTCACCACACAAGCCGCTGTGCAAAGTGGCAGAACAATTGCTGCCGAAAGCCGGGATTCGAATGGTTTCAAGGTTTCGAGTTTCAGAAAAGAGGTACGCTGTTTTTTTCTTCTCAACTGGCTTTAGTTTCTGATCAAATGTTTGTGACCACAAAACCTAACTGTTGCAGTGGTAGTGAATAATAATAGTTTTTTTCTGGCAATAGCTGAGATGGTTTCAAATCACAAAACCAAATGCGATCATTGTCTAGGATTCGTCACGTTCAAATCACTCGCCGCAAGAAATACCGGTCATTGTCAAATAATGGAGACTTCTATATAATATCGAGATTGAGCACATGGTTAGTTCAAAGGATGGTGAACTTGTTGCATTTAATTACGGCTGTTTATTTCAGGTTGTTGTCAGCGATTTACGGGTCTTTTATTTATTTATTTATTTATTTATTACCTACAGCGCCCCAAGGGCATTACAGTAGGGGGAGTCACCATCAAAAACAAGACACTGAAATTTTAACAACCACAGATCGGCAAGACACTTAAGTTACACAAAAATAATATGTACAGATTCATACACAGATATAAGCACACATAAAGAGAACAAACTCGGTTCGCACGGAAGAGAACACGAATACAATATCCGATTCAAATAAATTATTAGACACAATGCTGAAGTTGCGAGAAAAATGAATCCGGACTGTGCAAGGTAACAATCTCGCTTGGCAGGCTATTCCATTCTTTTATTGTCCGTGGGAAAAATGAATTACGAAACAAATCAGTTTTTGACGTGTATTCCCGTACTTTTAAGTCATGATCTACTCTGCTCGATATATAAAAAGGCTCAAACAGGTAGTGCGATCTTTCGATTTTTGACAAACCATAAAAAATCGAGTGAAAAAATTTTAGACGCAAATACTTACGCCTAACTGCAAGCGATTTCCATTGTAGATCATTTTTTATTGCGGAGACACTACTACGAAAGTTGTAGTTATTTGTGACAAATCTAGCGGCACGGTTTTGAATTCTTTCAATTTTATCAATGAGATACTGTTGGGATGGATCCCATACTACACAAGCATACTCGAGAATGGGCCTCACACAAGAAAAAAGAGAGTCTGTTTTAGCGATTACGGAGCGCGCGAGAAGTTTCTTCGTAGAAAACCCAGGGTTCTACTAGCTTTTCCTGTTACGTAGTTTACATGTGAAAGCCATCTCAAATCGTCAGAAAAGAGTACTCCCAGATATTTCGCTTCTTTTTTAACGTTTACAGTTTCACCGTGTAAGGTGTATGTTGATTGACAAATGTTACGTTTCCTTGTGAATCTTACATGACAACACTTTGGGATGCTTAAAGTCATTCCCCAATTAAAACACCACAGACAGATTCTATCCAAATCGATTTGAAGAGCTGATACATCAGTGTCTGAATTAATTTCACGGTACAAAATGCAGTCGTCAGCATATATTCTCATACGCGAGGTAATTCCCTGGGTTATGTCATTAATGAAAATTAGAAAGAGGAGTGGCCCAAGCACAGAGCCCTGTGGTACTCCGGAAGTTACGTCAACCGGTGGTGACTTCACCCCATTTATAACTACGCATTGTTTGCGATCGGTCAAATAGTTTGCAATCCAGTTGTACACGTTCTTATCGATATTTAGCCTTTTCAGTTTTTCTAGAATAAAACAGTGCGGAACCGTATCAAAGGCTTTTCGGAAATCCAAAAAAACGCAGTCGACTTGCTTCCTACTGTCGACCGATTGAGCCAAGTCGTGGGCAAATTCAGTTAATTGGGTATCGCACGAGAACCCAGCCCGAAAACCGTGCTGTGTAGGAATAAAGAAAGAATTGGCATTCAAGTGCGAGATAAGGTTACTGTAAATAATGTGTTCCATTATCTTGCATGAAACACTCGTCAGCGATATCGGTCTGTAGTTCTCAACAGTGTTTCTGGCTCCAGATTTATGTACTGGTACAACATTTGCATGTTTCCAGTCATGAGGCAATGAAGCATTCTGCAATGACCGGGTAAAGATAATGAAAAGAAAGCAACTAATTATGTCAGCACATGATTTTAGTACATGGTTCGGAATACCGTCGGGTCCGATCGCCTTTTCTACTTTAAGGTTATTTAGTAGGCTGAGAATTCCATTGTGACCAATTTCAATCTCTGGCATTTGTACAAAACTGCCCTCATTGGTATGCAAAGGCTTCTCAGTTAAATCCATAGTGAAAACAGATTGAAAGTAACGATTAAAGCAGGAAGCTTTAGCGCGTTCGTCAGTAGTTAAGGAGCCATCTACCATGATGGGCGGAATCCCCAATGTCTCTTTACGATTAGATTTAACAAACTTCCACATTTGCTTTGGGTTTGTTTTGACTTTGCCAGCAAGGGAGTCAAGATAACCACTCTTTGCCACTCTTGCCTTGCGCTTAAATTCGGCTTGAATGCCTTTCAGCTTTGCATACGTATTTTTATTTCTACTGGCTTTATATTTGCTATATTCTCGTTTTTGTTTGCTAATCAGACTGCGAAGTTCTTTTGACACCCATGGCTTATCTTTTCTACGCCTAGAACTGATAGTGCGGGAAGGAATGTGAGCATCAACCAGCTCATGAATTTTGCTTTTGAAGACGTTCCACAAGTAGTCAACATCGTCGCTATTACTTAAAGCCTCAAAATCAGGAAGAAAATCAAAAAGATCATTTGTAATGCTAGTGTAATCTCCTCGTTCGTAGATATATACTTTTCTTCCACAGGGTGTCGCGTTCTCGTGAAATGAAAAGGATGCCCTTGTTACCACTGCGTCATGATCGCTTATTCTCATGACGCAGTGGTAACAAGGGCATCCTTTTCATTTCACGAGAACGCGACACCCTGTGGAAGAAAAGTATATATCTACGAACGAGGAGATTACACTAGCATTACAAATGATCTTTTTGATTTTCTTCCTGATTTTGAGTGTTAGCGAGAAGTGAAAATAAGCCTAATTTTTTTTTTCCCGATGAATTGAGGAAGAGCGAGGTGCTATCCGTTCAGGTTTTCCATTTCGTTTAGCATTCACTCACTCTTAAGTTTAGGTCATAAAATTAAACACTAATACAGGTTCATGAGGACCCAATGCCAAGGAGCTTAGCGTAGGTCTTCTAGGCTTATTGCTTAGTTTCCTTCAATTGCAAGACACCATCGTGGATTTTTACTTATTCTTACATACCATGTCGCCACATTTAAAATGACTGTCAATTTAGCTCCCAACTTTCATCATATTGCATATCATCATCTCCGGGCACCCACACAAGTAGGAGAGAAAAACAGAGACACACGAGGTTGTAATGCCGCAGTGTTGAGCTTCAGGTAACGTGCTTTGAAAGGACCGATACAGCATTATATGCTCGCTATTTTCATACCATCATTTCAGGCATATAAAAGGCAGAGCCGTATATTGGGAGAGTCTCGCCCACTGGGTGTGGTGACGAATGTTACAATGTTACAATGCTAAAATATCCTGCCCACCTTGGGCTGGTGGCGAGGTTAAAATATTTTCAAAGTCTATGAAGGTTCAACACGCTTAATCCACTCAGCCACACTTCAACGATGCAAGCTATACACTCGCGAAAATATTCCAGCGCATCCATGTCAGCATGGCGCGTGGCCATCCGTGACCTCCAAATAGTATGCAGGCCCAGTAACATCATGATATTTAAAGGTGCGTCGCTGCCATTTTTGACGGGACGATACCCGATTCCGTGCATGACTAATGGCATGTACTTTTTGAGGGTGCGTTGGAGTATATCCCAAAAGAAAATGCTGTCCTAACATTCCAGAAATGCGTGCGTAATTGTTTTTGGCTTCTGACATAGAAAAAAAGTGCTCAGCCCACGGAACGAACCTTCCCTTCTTTTCCATCCATGCCTTTACGGTTAAAGTTCCAGTGTGCAATTAAAAAAAGCTTAACACTAGGTGCAATTCAAATTTTTTTAACGCGTTTTAAAACGTCTTGCCCAGGGCCTGCACAATACAATCATCTATACCAAGAAACGAGAAAAACAACATCGCAAAGATTGCTATAGAGTTTTTTACACGACACCACGGTCAAATATTCTAAAGGGAACCGGGTTGTCAAAACTCGACATGACGGCCCCACTTGTTTGAGGTGACCATGAATACCTCCTGGCACACGTGCTCAAGAAACTAGAAACTCAGGCAGGGCGTTACCCAGCCTCACTTGGCACACAGTACGTAGAAACGTGCCATTGACATCCCGAAGATAAATAAAACAATTACATTTTGGCGCAAAAATACATGAGACAATCCTAGTCCGCCTTCACGAACGCGCCGGGACACGTTGATACGACTCGTCATTTCCCGCGACGAGTCCCAAAAAACACGGCAAGAATACAATGAGACGTTCCCGTGGGGATCCAGATAGTAACTTGAGGGGCAGTGAAGTGAGTCAGCGAAGGGGGTTTGCTTTTCTTACATCCGGCATCGATATCGCGAGGGGCTCATTTCGATTAGCAAGCGTCTCGACCGGAAGGAGAGCGCCGGCGGTGCCTTGAGTAGAGAATACATCTTTTGACAGATCTATTACAATGACTCCAATTAAAGCCTCATTGACAAAGGATGAAGAGATTGTACGAAACAAGTTGTATATAACAAAAAATAATAATACAAAAACAAAATTGAAATTGTCAGAATAAGAAATAATAACGGAATCTTTAAAATGAGGTACAAGTGAAATTTTTTGTTTAGTTTTTTTTTTTTTTAATGAAGTTATGGTATTCAGTATTATTATTGAGTTGATATGAATGGTGAGGATATACTTGGTACAATTATATGAGGAAGACATTGTTAAATATATTAACATCCAAAATAACATAAACTAGAAATCCGTTTTTAAAGGAGCGCCTTAGTATCGCATACATATTTTTACGAGAGGTACACATAAAGCGCAGAACACTGACAGCACATCTTCCGACTTTCAACACATGTATATGTATTTCACACAAGCAGCAGACCTCCGAATTTGCGGCCAGGAGGCGGAAAGGATGTAAACGGGGGAGAGGAATGCAGAAAGTCGAAACCACGTTCTTGGCCAAAAAAAAATGTGTGTGTGTGTGTGGTGGGGGGGGGGGGGCAGGGGGGAGGAGGACGGAATTCAAGGCGACACCTCGCAGCGGCGGAACAGAGCGCGGCAAGTGCCGGGAAACGGAAAAGGGAGGGCGGGGGGGGGGGGGGCGGAAGAGGGGGGCGAATATTACCATATCATAAACGAACATTCTTCCTGTGGCCAGGGCCGTCAGCTCTGGCCTCAGGCAGACTGCCTCCCTCTTCGATAAGGGGAGGGATGGCGAAGATACGTCCTGAGCAAACTTGTACGCAGTTCAACTACTCTACTCAAGTTACTGTAGCTTAACTACTTTTCTTAGAACTTTAGTAATTACATTTTTATTCCGGTAATTAGCAGTTTACTTCAATTACTCTTTCCGAGTAACTTCTACTCAATCGCAAATTACTTTTAAATTTCTAGTGGTAGGTTTGCTGGTCAACAAACATTCTGCACAAAAGTAGATAAGGTGTTGGAACATCATCTGAAATTTGCAAAGAGGGGGAAGCATGTGGCATTGGCAGTGGGGGGGGGTGGTTTGGAAGGTCCGAAAAACTCTAAATTTGACGAGCCCCCCCCCCCCCCAGCAACAACCCTGCTACTTGGCACGGGGAACGGACAGACACATCGCAAGTGAGGCCCAGTGATTGAGGGATTAGCGCCGAAGGCTGTCATTATTTATGTCCCGAAGCTCAAGGAGACTTGACGTATTTAAAGAAAGGGTTTGTCCCGCTTCTCCACAACGTAGGAATTGTCGCGCACTACAGGAGGTGTACACACTGCAGCCTCAATCGAAGGAATCAACAGAATGCAGCACCCGCTCTGAAGCTCAGCTGGTGCTCCCATAGTTTGTGCTGCACTTCAAGGATCGCGTGCTAAAGGGCAACGCAAATACCTCTTTGCGTTGCCTTTCCTCCCAAAACTGAGCCTATGCAGGCCTTTCAAGATTCGAAGATCGTTGGAGAAGCTTAATAACACCCCAACGTTTTTACAAAAAAAAAAGCTGAATTGGGATTTTTTTTTTTTTTAAGAACATGTCACCTAAAGTACTATTTCAAGTAGGAATGGAAAACTTATCTTTACTTGAAGTACATTCTCTGATCATGTACATGAATTTTACTAAAGTATGTTTTCTGGTCATTTCTGAAGAAAGTAAAATTCCCGACTTCAAAGCACATTCCCCAAATTTGGAAACAAAAAATGGCATATTGTCATGTGAACACGGGCTATTGTCTTTCGAGACGTCATCTGGTCATTTCTCTGATTGAAGTAATGGCGGCAATAAGACTGATAAAAAATAAGTGCCTTATAAGTGTATTGTGTTAAATAGTTCGTCAGCGAGTTTAAACCAACTACTCTGTGGCGACTTGACTTTATCCAATATCTGCCGCCATTTTCGAAAAAAAAAAAACTGATGCTCCTCCGAGTACCCCTGGAGCAACCCATAACACTTAAATTGAAGTAAAAAATAGGCTATGAAAGGGCCTCATGAACGATTGTGTTAAAAAGTATTTGTACTTTACTTTAAAAGTATGTTGTATTTATAGTACATTACTTCACGTACATTGCACCCGGTGTACTTAATATACTTGAAGTAGATGACCTTTAATTGACTTTGTGCTTTACGTCAAGTAATTTTTAGATGTACTTTGTAAACCACTGTAAACAAGCAAAGACTGTCCGAAAAATTAAGCTCAGGCAGTGTTAAATCTCGAAGTATAAATAATACATCCGCAGTGAATCACTGACAAGAAAACATAGAGTACAAAACAATTAAACATACAGAGGCAAAACCACCTGTTCAAGCATTTTTGTGAAAACACAAGCTGCTTTATAGTTGGCTAGCTGAGTTTCGCTAACGGATCAAAAAATGTATGTACTTTCTTGTTACTATAAAAAATATAAACGTTGATGATGATGATGATGATGGTTAACGGTTTAATGGCGAAAAAGCAACGAAGGCCATGCTGCGCCAGACTAGAAGACTAATGCGACTCACAGTAACGGTAATTGAGAGCACACATGATGCTGATGTTTTTTATATATTTATGGTGAGCAGAAAATGCAGTACTTAAATTTTGTGTAGAAGGCCACTTGCTTGCAAAAAGTTGAGGACCCGATTGAATGGAATGATGGGATGCTCGCCTAAAAAAGTGTTGGATGGAAAGGAATCTGGTATGTAAAAAGCTCTCGAAAACAGGCAAGCCGGTTCAGCTCAAAGCCTGGACAGGCACACAAAATATGCAAAATTGTCAAAGGTTCACCGCAATACTCGCAGCTTGGAGCGTCTTCTCCACAAAGAAGATGTCCGTGAGTCAGGAAGGTATGGCCAATTCTAAGACGGCACAAGAGAACCTCATGAAAACGGTTTTTACGAGATGAATTCTCGAACAACCCCAAAACTGGCTTAATAGCATGCAGCTTATTTGCACTCTCTAGGTTCCACTCAAATTGCCAAGCATCGAGGAGAGCTTTTCTAAGGAGGGGTTTGATATCTTTAAAGGGTATGCCCCGTCGGGTTTCTAGGAGATTGCTCGCGGGCGCAGCCAGCTGGTTTGCTTTCTCATTGCCTTTGATCCCAACATGGCTTGGGATCCAGCAGAATTTGATAACGAACCCACGCTCTAAGCAGCGATTGATTTTATAGCGTGTTAGCTTAGCGAGCATGTTTTTTGTATCTCTTAGAGAGCAGAGGGCAACGATTACACTTTGGGAGTCTACAAAAAGAATTGCCTTCATTGTTTTGCTGGTGGTGATATACTCGATTACAAGGAGAACACCGTATAGCTCCGCAGTAAAAATACTAGCCATGCAGCTAAGCCGCTGGGCCTGTATGAAACCTTCAGAATAAACAGCCGATCCCACTGCAGAAAAAATCTTGGAGCCATCTGTATAAAATTTAGTATAGTCATCATATTTATTCTGTAAGTCAAGAAATTCCTGTTGAATAAGCAGAGGGGAGACATTATGCTTGCTATACCGTGTGAATGACCAGTCGCATGATACTGGAAGCATTTTCCAAGGGGGAATACTCTCGGCCTTTTGGAGAAGGTTAATGCCATGAAGGTCTAGACCGAGAGATGACTGATCACTGTGAACACAAGAACTCAATGGCCGCACAATGCTTGGTTTATTTTCAAAAAGACGAGGACATTGAGATTGCTGGAGAGCAAAAAAGGTTGGATGGTGAGGATCCGACAAAATCCTGGAAGTATAGCTCAAGCCCAGGAGCTGCCGTCGCTTGGAAAGGGGCATCTGGTGAGAGTCCGCGTACAAGCTTAAAACAGGCGATGTCCGAAATGCACCCGTAGCAAGGCGCAGGCCAAGGTGGTGTACCGGGTCCAACATCTTCAGGGAGGATGGTCGCGCTGAGTTGTACACGACGGCACCATAATCAAGACGGGATCGTACCAAAGCGTTATACAAGCGTAGCAGACATAGTCTGTCACAGCCCAACGCTTTATGTGACAAAATTTTCAGAATGTTTAGGGATTTCAGGCACTTTTGTTTCAGTTCCTTTAAGTGAGAGATAAAATTCAACTACTTATCAAATATGACTCCCAGAAACTTATGCTCGGCTTTAACTGGTATAGGTGCTCTGTTCAATTCCAACACTGGATCAAGGGACAGCCCTCGTCGAAGAGAAAATGGAACGCACACCGTTTTTCCGGATGAAAACCTGAAGCCATTTTCATCGGCCCACTTACTGATCTTATTAATAGCTAGCTGCAGCTGGCGTTCACAGCTGGACAGATTACAAGAGGAAAATGATATCTGTAGGTCGTCACATACAATGAATGTTCAATGGAAGGAGGCAGTATTTGAGCTAGGGTGTTAATCTTTAAAGCAAATAATGTGACACTCAGGATTCCCCCTTGAGGAACCCCATTTTCTTGAACAAATGTGTCCGATAATGTGGTGCCTAGTCGAACCTGGAAGGTCCGCCCAGTCAGAAAAGCTTTTATACAACGCAACATGCGGCCCCGTAATCCGCAGGCATAAAGGTCTCGCATGATTTCATATCTCCAGGTCATGTCGTACGCCTTCTCCAAGTCAAAAAACACAGACACACAGTGCTGCCTCTTTACAAAAGCCTCCCGGATCCTCGTCTCGAGGCGCACGAGGTGATCTAGAGTAGACCGGCCTTGGCGGAAACCACACTGATTGTTATCAAATAGGTTTTGTTCTTCAAGAAAAAACACCAGCCGTTTGTTGATAAGTCTTTCGTACGTCTTACCAAGATAGCTCGTAAGGGCATTTGGGCGGTAGCTCGAGGGAAGAGAGGGGTCTTTGCCAGTTTTCAAGAGGGGTATAACATGTGCTCTTTTCCAGGATTCAGGGAAGTAAGCTCTTTCCCAGAGAAGGTTGAAAAAACTAAGCAGATGTTGTAGGGGCAGCTTACGAAGCATCTCATAGTGGATGAAATCAGGACCTGGGGCAGACTGTTTCCTGATGTCAAGAGCCAACTCCAGTTCACGGAGCGTAAAGGGCTGGTTGTATGGTGTAGAGGTTGCCCCTGACATAACTATTCGCTCGCATTCTGCTTTCATTTTGAACTGTTTAAAAGTGGCACTGTAGTTTTCAGAACTCAAAACGCTCTGGAAGTGAACGCCAAGAGTATTGCCCAAGTCTTTCAGTGATGTGGGAACAGTCTTGAACAATGGAGGGATAATAAACAGCGGTAATCCCCCTTGATTTTGCGATAACGGTCCCACACCTCCCTTGCGGGGACTAAAGCTGTTCAGTGAGGAAACATATTTCGTCCACGATTTTTTTTTTTTGCTTGCTTTCTAGTCCAGCGGGCTTGAGCTTTTCGCCTTTTGAATTCGATCTTGTTATCTATGGTGGGGTACCGTCGAAATATGCCCCAAGCTTTGTCATGTTTCTTCATTGTCGTGGAACATTCTTCAGTCCACCATGGCCTGCACTTTCTTGGTAATTTCCCAGAGGTGCTAGAAATAGATTGTTCTGCAGTCTTAATTATCTTCTCAGTAACATAAGCTGTAGCATCATCTGGAGACAGGACTGATAATAAAGAAATATCAAATGTAGCAGATGAGCAAAACAGTTCCCAATCCGCTTTCTCAAGGCGCCATCTCGGCGCACATTCTAAGAGAGTACTAACAGCAGCAAGGCTCTCTACGACAATCGGGAAGTGGTCGCTCCCGAATGGGCTTTCTAAAACCTTCCAAGAAAAACAAGGAAGCAGAGATGGCGATGATAAAGATAAATCGATGCAAGTGAAGGAGTTATGTGCGTCACTAAAAAAGGTTGGAGATTTCGTGTTTAAAAGACAAAGATTCGATGACAATAAAAGTCGTTCCACGAGTTCTCCACGCGAATCAACTCGTGCACTGCCCCACATGGTGTGATGAGCATTAAAATTCCCTAATATTAAAAAGGGTTGTGGTAGTTGGGCAATAAGCTTTTGAAGCTCACGCATGTGCACTGTGATCTTTGGCGGAAGGTGCAATGAAACAACGGTGATTAAACGGTCGGTCAGAACTCTCACAGCCACTGCCTCAAGCGGAGTGTCCAGGGGCACCGCGGCACATGCCACCCCTCTCTGCACAACAACTGCCGCACCACCGGCTGAATGAGATGATGGGCGGTCTTTACGAAAAGTGTGATAGGACCGTAAAACATTTGAATGACTGGAATTCAAATGAGTCTCCTGCAAAGCCAGAGCTATCGGTCGTAGCTCACTAAGAAAGAAACTAATGTCATCAATGTTGCGTAGGAGACCTCGACAGTTCCATTGCATAAAAGAGAGATGACCCATAAAAATTATTTAAAATCAATAAAAAGTTGTGGGCAAAAGTGCATAAAAATATCGGTGTGGCTGCCTTTTAGTGAAATCTCCTAAAAACGCATAGAAAAGTTAAAAAGATACCTATATATAGTTAAGCTAATTTTCTTTCAGGAGCTAAAATCCGAGGAATATTCCTTTTCTTTTTAGCATCGCCCTTCTGTCGTTCTGCGGGCTCACCCGCGGAAGACGACAAGGACTCCGCTCCCGAAGGAAGCAGGTCGTCATCTGAAGCTGGGCTGGCCTCTTCCATTTTCTCTTCCGTTGATACCTCTGGGCCCTTCAACGAGACTGCCTCGTCAGAGTGACCCGGCTTTCTCGGATTGTCGGTCAAGCGAGTGGGCTGTGCCCGGCCTCTGCCTGACGGGCCGGCAGGCACCTGGGATGCCTGCGCTGGTTTTTTTTTTTGGGGTGCAGAGGAACCACTGCCTGCCCTCGAGCATGAAGGCCCAGGGGTGGCAGTTCCCGTGCTACCCTCGGTGGATGGGAGAGGTTCCGTCAGTGACACGTTGACCTCCATGGCCTCCTCCACCTCCTGTGTAGGGGAAGGAGGGGATCCCTTGTGGACTTGGGAGCGGGTGGGGTCAAGCTCCACCCGAACCTTCGGGGCCAGGCGTTGCGGAAACGCCTTGGACTTCGTGAGCTTTTGTGGGGCCTCAGGCGTCTGAGATCCCACAGAAGTCTCTGTAGGGGTGAGGTCACTGGGTGGGCACTCAGTGTCTCGAAGACTATACTGGGTGCCCACCGATGCCTTTGACAGCCGCCTAGTCCCCCTGAAGGCCGCCTCGGCGTACGTTCCTCCTTGAAGGAACGAAAAGCGCTTTCGTGCTTCATGGTAGGTCACGTTTTCCTTTGTTTTTAAGTTAAAAAATTCTTTCTCCTCTTTAAACTTTGGACACGATCGCGAGTAAGCAGGATGGGCACCAGTGCAGTTGATGCACTTAGGGGTTGAGCTACCATACGTATCTGTTGGGTGGTCTGTGCATACACACTTTGCCAGATTGTTTTTCCGCGGCAGGTGGCAGAGCCATGACCAAACCGTTGACACTTGAAGCATCGTCTCGGGTTAGGGACGCATGGGCGCACCTTACAGTGGAGGTAGCCCGCCTTGATACTTTGTGACATCACCATAGAAGAGAATGTAAGTACTATATGTTTTGTTGGTCGCTCGTTTCCGTCTTTACGAAGCAGGATTCGTCGTGCTGCCGTTACTCCTTGACTGGAAAGACCTTCTAAAATCTCCTCGTTACTTGACTCTAGCAAGTCATCCTCGGAAATTACTCCTTGGCAACTATTTAATGTTCGATGTGGAGTGACGGAGACTTTATACTCAGAAATCTTGTTTAAGTCCAAGAGGGCAGCACTCTGTGTGCCATTTTCCACTTCAACAAGCAAGTCACCGGATACTAGCTTCTTTGCTTTGAAGTTTTTGCCTACAAGGGTTTCTAGGGCTTTTCCGATCAGAAAAGGTGAGAACTTCGCAATAGGTTTTTCTTCTTGTTCGGAGTGCATAACAAGGAATCGGCTAAAGGTGTTCTGTACCGGTGAAGACTTACCATTCAGTTTTACTTCGGTCCGACCTCTTTTCAGGGGCCGATCACAGGGTTTAGAACGGAGGGGTGCCATAAGAGGTCAAAGAATGTTCAGAATCCGCGGTGCAACGCCCACCACCGAGCCCAACAAGGGGTTAGGTAACGCAACATAACAAGACGGGCTTGGCTGGAGACGTTATGCTAACAGTGCTGCCGGGAAACTATACCCAAGTGTGGGTCAAGACAGAGGTCTATTACCACCCAAGGTTAGCCCTTGCCGCCAAAGAGGGGTGAAAAAGGAGTAAGAGAAATGAGAGCGAAGTAAAAGAAACAGGAAAGGTAAAGGTGAAAGATTGGAGGGGATAGTAGGAGAAAATGCGACTAGACTTAATCATTCTGGCCGGGCCTTACCAGGACTCCCGTCTACAGGAAGCAGGGGCCAAAGTGGAGTGTTGCCTCGCCCGGGGGGCCCCGAAGGGTCCAAACCTACCCCGGGCTCGGCTCAACCACCAGGATGCCCTTTTCCCTGGACACGGGCTCGCCACGCACAGCCAGACGTGGGTGGGTGTTACCCACCTTTTACTCAGGGTCCGTAATGTAGCTAATGTGGCTGGGGTCCGTGGTGGCGCTACTCACCAAGCACCAAAAACCTAAGGTGCAGGCGCCCCCTGCGGGGTTCGGGGTCTGTGGAGACGCCACTCTCCAAACACCTGCTTTCACAGGTGCCCCCTGCGGGGAAATATAAAAGTAACTTCTAAAGTAATTCGCTACTTTTTTGCGGTTGTTAGTAATTTACTCAATTACTTTTCATTTGAGTAATTTCTACTCTACTCAAATTACTTTTGAGGCCAATACTCAGTAACTTAACTTAATTACTTTCTTTGAGTAACTTGTACACGTCTAGTCCTGAGTCGCCTGTTCTACGGCGTAGGCCTCTATAACCTCGGGCCCGTCCCGTCCTTTGTTGTCTCCCAGAAGACGGGCTGACGAAAAGGCGGGGGCGCAGGGCGAACACGCTCTTAAATGTACAGTCAGCACGGAATGAAACCCGAACGCCGGAACGCGTGGCCATCGATACAGGCTGCAGCACCTGGAGGGCCCCTGAGAACTAATGAAAATGCACCTGGGTGCGAGGGTGCTGGTCCTACTAAGATTTCCTCAACCCCCGCGCGGGGCGTCTGGCACTTCCGCGTTTCGCCGGTGGCGCGCTGTAAGCGCGTCACTCGGGGTGCTTTTCTGTTGCCGCACTGTCGCCCGGTCGTCAACGGGTGGCCGTATAACCTGGCTATAGCTCTTTACGATAGGCCCTGCTCAGACAGGGTGATGAATTTATTCAGCTCAGGAATTGATACGCCTGGCATATCTGTGGTTACCAAAGAGAGCTTCAGCAAGCAATTCCTCGCTTTTTGAGATTCGAGTGATAACCTCGCACAGAAACATGGGCATCGCTCATAAAAACCGAGGGATCCGCGTCGGTTTGTTGCAGCATTTGTTTTTCATAAAGAGTATGGTTGTGCGAATAAACAAATTTTATTTCGCGTTTATGACGTTTTACTATTTCTCAGAAACCGCGCGTGGCATGTTGTTCACCGGAGCCCCAGCGTGCTTCCGGTGACACGTCATCAAGCACTACGGGTCTTCTGTGCACGAAATGTTTCAACTTTCATTTCGCCCTTGCGATACACAAAGCGATAATGAATGACAGCGCTGAAGAGATATCGCTGGGAATCCAATACACAAAGCGAGTGACAGTGCTTTTTGTATCGGATGTGACGGCGCTTACAGCGCGCCACCGGCGGAACGCGGAACTCCCAGACGCGCCGTGCGAGGGTCGAGCTCATCGTAGTAGGACCCGCACCCTCGCACCCCGGCGCATTTTCATTAGTTCTCAGGGGCCCTCCAGGTGGAGCAGCCTGTATCAACGGCCACGTGTTCCGGCGTTCGGGTTTCATTTCGGGCTGACTGTACAGTCATCGGATGCTGCGATGCTGTGTCTCCCTTTGCGACTTCCCTCTCCTGTTCACGCAAACTATCGTTGATGCAGCGCCCTGTTTGGCCGATACAATCTGCTCCGCACGAGAGGGACACAGACTGGACCCGTGCGGTCGCGCAGGGGACGAAGGCTCCGAGTGCTTCTTTGCACACTAGTCTTGGTTTGCATAGGTGTGTTCCCTTTACGGCACATCGCGCTCAACTTCAGCGGGCACGTGAACACCACGTCTGTGCCGAAGGGGCCAGCTACTGCCTTTAGACGTTGGGCGGTGTGATGTAGTGTAGGATTGTGGCCAAATTCTTTGATGAAACACTTTAATGATGACAGAATTCGTTGTCAGGTGCCCAGTTCCACAGACGAGCCTCAATCGTGTACCTTTCGGTATATTGGAATACCTCAAGCTCCCTGCTCTTTTGACCCTCCCCCCCCCCCTCTGCCGTCGTCTACTTCGCGCTCCTCTAACGACGAGCAAGCTCATAGCACACTTCCCACGGAATAATAAGCATACCCCCAAGTGAGAGCAACTTCTTACCTATCTCGACTGTTTCGCAGGAACGTCGACACCTCG
>JABSTQ010008751.1:0-33504 GCA_013358835.2 Ixodes persulcatus | reverse complement strand
AGTTGAGAACCACTGTACTGGAGGCTCACGGAAACTGCTCATTGCCCACTGTTGCTTGGCTCACCGGAAAACGCACTGGCCACCTGCTAAAGAGCAGTTGATTGCATCTTTAATATCAGTTATAGCGGAAGATGCGGTTTCATTTTGATATATTTTTTTGGTTATCATCATACTATATGACTCCACTAAAGTGATACCAGTCGATGGACAATATGCAAAATAGCAACACCCCTAGCGGTTCGGGTGTACACTGAGAGCAGGAGATTGTGAATGGGTGGTTTCGCTTTCGGCTTCGCCGAGCTGTGCATCTGCCGTCTACTATCCTCTCCGCTCCGCCATTGCTTACGTCGTCGTGAATTGCTCCACATTTATGTGCGATGCAGCGAGTACCCTTTTCTTCTCGTCGCTATATACCAGGCACAGCGAATAACACAACAATTACAATTTTGCTGCCACAGAAAGCGAGCGAAAACGCCGCAATAGTGAAGTCAAGTGAACGCAGATCGACGTACGCCGAACGCTGTGCCAGCTCACTGCGTGCATTTCTTTACAACCTCGAGAACAGCCAATGAGACTAGTATTCCAGTTGTAGAACACCCTTGTTCCCATGGCCAATTTCCTCACAGCGCCATAGCAAGAGGTGCATGTTTGCGCTGGAACGCATAGGGACGTTAGTCCTGTACTGCGTTAGCCTGATTGAAACGTAGCGATCGACGAAGCAAGCGTGTTATAAAACTGCAGTGCTAGTCTCAGTGGCTGTTCTCGAGGTTTCAAACAAATGCACGCAGTGAGCAGACATGGCGTTCGGCGTACGTTCATCTGTGTACACTTGGCTTCGTCACTGCGGCGTTTTTGCTCGCTTCCTGTGCTAGCAAAATCGTAACTGTGTCGTTATTCACTGTGTCTGATACTCTAGCGACGAGGAGAAGGGGGTACTTACTGCATCGCACGTGAGTGAGGAGCAATCATGAATGACGTTAGCAATGGCGGTGCGGAGGCAATAGCAGATGAGAGATGCACTACCCGGAGAAACCGAAACTACTTGTTGACAGTCTCCTGCAGACAGAGTGCACCTGAATCGCTAGGGGTGCTGATATTTTGCATATTGCCCATTAATTTAGTTCAATTTTTGATGGGAGTTGTCCACTTAGGTCCGAATAACGACCCTCATGTACAAAAATAGTATAGCGGCCTATGTTCTTCTGTGTTCCCAACTACCCTGCATAGCACAGTCTACAAAGAAACAAAAGGACTGGAGCGGGCTCTAAAACACTGATTTTGTGCATAGGAAGATGTAGGGGAAAAGTTAATAAAGATGGTCTCTGGCGAAATTTCGAGCCGGAATGAATATTATATGAAACCGCCCTATGAAAGCATGTGGAATAATCTATGAATTACCATTCAAACAGCTGTACAAATTAGCCACATTCCTAGAAAGCACTTTCAGCTAGAGCTCTACAAAATATAATTAAAATTCTTTCTACACCCGCCTCGTCAAAGTGCTAAGCATCATCTTTATGAGAATCATCCTTGAACACCTGACCTGCTTTAAAAAGGCACACTAATGACACTTGAGCTCCTGACGTATTTATGTTATTACCTTATTAGTGGTCCGGTGGCGACACAGCTTGTTGAAAAGGATTGACCAATGACATCACCGGTAAGCCTTTCGTGATTGTCAGTCGACAGGAGCCGTCATAATGTTTTTTTTTTTTTTTTAATCCAGGCTAAATAAAGTGTATCGCTCCGGAAACCACCGTTATTCTTTTCAGAAAGCGTTTTTATTCAGTGAGAAAGATGGAAAAGAGCGAGAAATATCTTTCAAATGTGCAGAAACAAGGGAAATAAACAAAAAGAAGCCATGCCTGCCTACCAGCCTAAGAACCAGCCAAGCCAGCCAGTGCATATGCGCTAGCGCTGCTATAGTCAAATACAAGATGAAAAAGACAGTGCGAGGGGGAGGAGGTCAAAAACCAGGAAAGCTGAGTTGAAGAGGAGCGACCTTCTTTCCACAACAACTTTTCTCGTGCGCGTCCTTTGCCTCCTCGCACTGTCTTTCTTATGTTTTATCTGACTATAGTGTGTTGAGCTTGAACCCCAGAGTATCTGCGAGACGCTTATTTCTGCAATTCGAATCTGCTGCAAGCCATGTGCTTTTCTCGCCGTTCAGTATGCTGCCTCCATGTTTGTGTGTTGGTGTTCGCGACATCTGTGCGCTGGATTGGGAGAGTCTGTACGTGGATAGCGCTACCCGCTACCTCCAGAAGATTTGTAGACTTAACAAGACGGACACACTTTGACGGGGTGTCAGCCAAAGCTTGAAGCTCGATGACAAACCAAAGGTCGAGTTTTTTTGGAATTTAGGACGTCCTCTTCTGTGAGGTATGTATGATCATTTAGTCGCACCTCGCTGGCAGCCATTCCCGCTCAATATAACAAATGTATATTTGCCAATTTCGGAAAAAACAAATCCGGAAGACTTTCTAAGATGGGGGAGGGAGGGAGCGAGGGCGGGCGGGTGGGCAAGTGGGCGGGTTTAAAAGAAATATTAACAATATATTTACATCAAGATAACGTCATTACATTTGTATTGCACTGCTCATACTTAGCGAGACACAGCTGGGCCTCGCTATCATTGCTGCTGTCTGCTCACCAATCGGATCTGGAGCATCGGCATCCTGGTTTGGTTTGTCCTGCTCAACTTGACCCTCACTGGTACTGGGTTCCACGTAGTTCAGCTCTGCCAAGGTAACTGCTGCCAGCAGGTCTCTGCTGTTGATTCCTTAAAATTACAAGGCTCAGCACCGGAACTAAAATAGACGTGACTATGTTCTATCTTGTGATGACTGCATAAAAAAGTAAACAGGTATAAAGGGGCCAAAAATTATATCCTGGTTATCACACAGAATCCACTGATACCACGAATTGCAACTCGCTATGTTCCTTACAAATGATAGCACTCACTGCGAGGTCTGCGTGTGTCCATACTTGCATGCCCGCGGCTTCAGGTCTGTCGCGGTTTCGGAGGCTTGTCCAATGGCCGTAAAGACAGATTCTATTACGGCACGCTTCCTGGGGCGAGGGTCCTTTTTTCCAGCCTGACGAGAAAAAAAAATCAAGCACGACAGAGCGTGAGCATGCGTCGATCTCGGCCGTCTGATCACCAGTTTTGCTGAGTTTGCTCTCGTGGCTTCGGGGCTGTCGTGGCCCAGGAAAACTAACGAGTCCTAAGCACTTAAGATGCACGCATGCATGACAACACTCTTTGCTGAAACGTTTTCTGTCTGTCGCTTACAAGCAAAATGTGAGAGAGCGTCGATCTCTGACGTGTGCCGCAAAACACCCCCCCCCCCCTTAGTGGAGGTTCACTAAAACAACTTCAGAGCACTTAACGACCATCTTCGCTCCAACCGCATACACGAAGTCTTCATCTCGAAAGTGCTTGCTGCACACTGTGGAACATCTTAGAGCTTAATTTGTCCATTCTCAGTTTCACAAGACACTCCGTGCGCAGCTGCTTCTCCTTCGGGTAGATGTGGAAGTCGATGTTTGGTTCGGTCTCGTAACTGTTGCATCGCGGTACGTAACAGTATTTTACCATTTTTCCCTGAGCTTGACGGTTGCCAAAGCCGATATACACGTGCACGGATCAGGCCTCGAACACAGAAAAAAATGCGAAAATATCGAGCAAACGGTTTCCGAAGATCCTGACCAAAGCAAGGAGGAATACAGGACCTTATCACGTGATCCACCATCCTACATCACGGTCGAGTGATCGCAGCGCTTCAATAGGCCCTGCTTGTGGCCAATCAGAATGCTGGACATCTTTTTGACGGCATTTTTGAAGTTCTACAAGCCGTTTAAACTACCGGGTGAAACAAGGAGACGGCAGGCTCTTTAAATCGACCGGAAAATTCGGTTTCTTAACCTATCGCGCTACGACTTTGTGCAGCGTTGCCCACAGATGGTGCATTTTTTTTTTGTAAAATTTGCAAAGAGCGAACTTACCTGAGAAAAAAGTAAAGAAAGAAAAAGGCTTAGCTCCTATGGAAACGCAGCGACGCCACCGGTCTTCAAAGAGCACGGTGCCGTTTCGCACGGGACACAAGAGATGGCGCAACGAACGCCGCCAACGTAAGGCCCCGCCAACGAACGAGTATTCGGCGCCGAGAGCCAGCGTCTTTAGCAGACAATCTTTTCGACTCAAAAGCGGCGCTCGTTCCGCAGGCGGCGACAGTCGCAGAAACAAAAAAACAGGCGAGGTAACAACAAGCAGCTGCAGTTCCTTGTCTGCTCAATACGCCGGCTCTCGGCGTCTGCTCGTTCGTTGGCGGCAGTTGGCGTCGCGACCGCTTGCGCCATCTCTTGTCTTCCGTGCGAAACGGCGCCGTGTTGTTTGAAGACCAGCGGCGTCGCTGCGTTTCCATTGGAGCTAAGTCTTTTTCTTTCTTAACTTTTTCATCAGGTAAGCTCGTTCTTTGCAAATTTTACAAAAAAATGCACCATCTGTGGGCAACGCTGCACAAAGTCGTAGCGCGATAGGTTAAGAAACCGAATTTTCCGGTCGATTTAAAGAGCATATATTTCAAAAACCCAACATTTTTCAGTACAATGTAAGTTCCTACCCTACCAAAAATAATGGTTTGAAATTATATCGGAATTAATTCGGAGTTTCAGACCGTCATATGGATCCGGGAACTAAATCGGAGACAACCAATTTGGAAACTGAACCGGACACAACCAATCCGGAGGCCTAACCGTACTTGGTCAAATCGTAAGCTAAATCGGATGTGGCCAATACGGAGAATTTAACCGGAGATTAAGCCATACCGGGCCACTCAGGACAAAAAAGGAATTAGACTAATACGAAGCTAATGCTCAGATTCAGCTTCTGGTGTACTGAAGCTGATGCTAAGAGCCTTTCGAGTCAGTCCAGTGCTTGAGAGCATGTCATCTGACCCCCTGGCAAGACCCAGCGGCACGGAATGCATTGAGCCTTGCAACATATTCACTGCGCTTGGTTGGTAGGAATGGCTCATAGCGTTTGCTGCACTACATCAGAGGTAAAACAGAAGATAGTCAGTGTTGGTTAGTCTCAATATCACCGGAAATAATGAGGTACGACGCCACACAGAGAATTGTGAAAAAACGAGAAGATTCATTTATATATTCTGAAAAAACACAATCACATAAAATCTGAGCAATGATACATTTAAAAGTTTGTAACACAATTTATAGAATAGTAGTAGTAATAGCTTTATTTACCATGTATAAGCATGGTGGGGGCTGAGGAAAAAAGCTGTCCAAGCAGCTTGACTGGTCCTCAGCCCCCCACAGGTACATACAGTGGCGAGAAAGACATTTAAAAAGAACACAAGAAATGACATAATAATACAAGGTACTTTCATCATAACAATTGACAACAGACAACTATCAGCAATACATCAAACAAGAATAACACTTGCCTATAAAGTAAATCGGGAAGTTGTACACAAGAAAGGGAAAACTATCCAAAATATTCGAAGATGCTTCAACATAGTATATATACATATATACATATACACACACATATACATACATACATATACACATATATACACATACATACATATTGCCGCCCTCGTCGAATCGGGAAGATGTCAGCGTCAAAGCAGCAGGCGTGCCGGCGAGTCGGTTGTAGTGGCTGGCGCGGATTGACAGGGCCCGCTCGATGTTAGTGGCCTCGGCAACGAATTCATCGACAGTAGTTGGTGGGTTGCGAACAAGGCAACCGAAGATGTCACTCCTCAGTCCTCTCATCAGGACGCGCAGCTTCTTCTCCTCGGTGGACTGAGGATCGGCGCGGGAGCTCAGGCGCAGGACGTCTTCGACGAAACTCTTACGCTCTCGTTGGGGCCCTGGGTCCTGGACTGCAGCAGATCTTCGGCCCTCTCTCTTCGATGTTGATTGACGAACGTACGCGTCAACTCGCTCTTGCAGAGCTCCCATGAAGTCAAGGAGGCTGCGTGGTTTTCGAACCAGCGCCTTGCAGTTCCCTCAAGCGAGAAATAGTGGTTCTGCAGGCGCTGTTCGTCACTCCACCCGTTGTGGCGAGCCACAGGTTCGTACTGGTTGATCCAGTCTTCAACGTCCTCGTAGATCTCGCCGAGGAATGGAGTAGGCGTCCGCGGAGCGACGGGCAGGACGACGACGGGTGGGGTGGTCATCGTCCGGATCTTCTTCTTGGGCTTTTGCAGCAAGGGTCCGGATTCCGGGAGTTGGACTTTGGCACGGCGGCTTGCTCGGGCGTCCGCGTCTTCTACGAAGGGTAGCCTTCCGGGGCTGAGTACGTCGCTTGGTCGGGATGTCTTCGGAGGGGTACGCTCAACGGGCGTAGATTGCTCTACCCCGCACCTCCACCAAAATGTCACGAATGACAAGTGGTGAGGCGGTGAATGACTAAGTAAACTGAACGTTTAATGGGGCGAACTTGTGCCCAAAAATAAAAGGAAAAAGAAAGATAACAACAAAGCGTCGCGGGCGTCGATGTCGGCGAAACCGCAGGATCGAGCGCTGGGGCGAGACTGACTCGACAAGGTCGCGGGTTGCTGCTTATCTACAACGCGTCACTATCTCGAAAGTTCGGCAAAGAAGGCTCGAGCGTCGCGCGCTCGGGGCGAGAATGACCTGGCACTTTCGAGAACAACAAAGCAGGTGAAAAGTTACGTCTTGTGCGAGAATGAACGCGAAGCTTCTAGAAGTTAGTGACCGAGCGTTGCTTTCTCGGTACTGCGGGCGGCATTATCCCCCCCTTTTAAAAGTGCATCGTACCGATGCAACGCGAAAGGAAAACAGAAATGGCTAAAAAATTAACGGTGAAACGAAATAAACATGCAGTATCGCAATCCTAGCGTGCGTAGAACGGCTTGAGTCGAACTACGTGGACGGCTTCGGGTCGTGGTCGGCGGCGTCCTGATGGTCGAGTTCCGTCGGTGAGCACCTCGTAGTTCAAGTCCCGGAGGCGGCGGATGACCTTGTAGGGTCCGAAGTAGCGTTTTAACAGTTTTTCGCTGAGGCCGCGGCGGCGAAGGGGCGTCCACACCCACACCCTTTCTCCGGGCTGGAACTCCACGTCCCGGCGACGAAGGTTGTACCGGCGAGCGTCGACACGCTGTTGATCGTGGATTCGAAGGCGTCATCAGGTGCACAAGTATTCAGGAAGCATCTGTATAGCTCTTCTCTAATTTTCATTTCTTTACGCAGCTCTGGCGTGATCCACGGCTTCCTTGTTTTTCGACTGTGTTTACATTCTTTAATAGGAAAGTGGTCGGTATATAGCTTTTTAAAAATGTCAATAAACTTATCGTAAGCATCATTCGCCTCACTGAATGTATCTGTTCTGTTCCAATTTTCCCGCAGCAATGCAACGCGGAAAGAGTTAAGGGCTTTCTCTGTAATTGATTGGTATAGAATTGTAGGGCCTTTGTTAGCTGCTGGTTGAGTTCTTTCCACACAAGGAAACACAGGGAGATGGTCACTAACGCTGCAGGTTATAACTCCAGCCTTAGCGTACGACTGCAATGAATTTGTAATAAACAGATCAAGGACGAATTGGCATTCGGCTGTGACTCTAGTCAGAACATTAATCATGTTGACAAAACCATTAGATGTTATTGCAGTGCTGAAATTCCTGGCAGATTGGCTATCGTTACTCATGTCGATGTTGAAATCTCTTCCAGCAATTAAGGTATTTTTGTTTTCACCAACGAAGGCTAGAAATTGATCGTAGAATTTAAAAAAATATCGAGATATCTCCATTAGGTGGCCGGTAACAAACAGAATACACTGTCTTATCTGAACACAAAGAGAGTATTTCATAGTCAGGCATAATCAAACTGTAACAATCAAGTAACTGACATTCAGCATTGTCGCAGAGCAGTAACGCAATTCCTCCGCATCGTCCATTGGATCGGTTTAAATAGTAAGTCGTATAGTTTGGTAACCTGAGCACATGATGTTCACTCGTGCTCCAAGTCTCAGTTAACATAATGGCTGAAAGTTTAAATGACAATTCAGCAAGGAATTCTTCGAAACAAATTACCTTGTTCCTTACAGACCTCGTATTTAAATGAATACATTTTAGAAAAGCAGGTGGGAGCCCAGACACAAGCTGGTCAACGTCATTCTGCAAATAATAGCACTGATCGTCTTTCATGGCACATTATTTTCTAAAAAGTTCATCTGCAGCGTACTCGCGTTTTCTCTGCCCTACCCCCTCCCTCTAAAAAAAAAAGAAAAAGAAAAGAAGGTACTTGACAGGGCAGCTTTGAGGGATGTGACGGGCGAGCTTACCAGAATGAGGGAAATACTAATCCCCATTATAAGGGGGGTTGTCCAGTTTCTTGGGTTTTTGCCGTTGACTTTGCCTGATAACCTTGGGCTGCTCCGCTGCACCTGGGCCGCTCGGTTGGAGAGACGTGCACGGAGCGGCTGCCTCCGCTGAAGGGGCGGCCGACTTCGATGCCGGTGTCGAGCCGGTTGCTTCTGCGGATGCCGCCAGCCCGTCTGTCAGCTGAACGACGTCGTCGATCTGTGCAACTTTTTCGTTGTCTTCCTTGATATCGCACTCTCCTTCCATCACCTTCGGATGCTCGCCTGAATCCCGCGATGTATCATCGGCGTCGAGCGGCGGCTGCGGCTCCGTGAAGGCATGCTGCATTGCCTCGTCACCGAGGTTCCTCAAAACTCAAACATTTCACACCAGGGTTCGTACAGGCTTTAAAGAAAAAAATTCAAGGGTTTTCAAGAACTTCTAAGGGCCTGTAAATATATATTGAAATACTCATCTAGTAATTTGTAATATAACAACTTTTTAAAATGCACTGCAAAAATTCATTATTGCACAATACCTAGGAAAAGGCGCATTTGCCGAAGAGGTGCTAGTTTTCAAAATGACCCGTGCGAACCCCGCACACACAAAATCCTCTATAAACAAAATCAAGAAAATAAGGCGAAACCACAAATATATACAAGAGAACCAACTAGGTATACAGAGGGGCTTAAAGCGATAAACTGGTATTCCGTTCACCAGGCAAAACTGACCCCGCTTGGCTGCTGCCATGGTGTTTGACCACTGGACACATGACCATAAAAATCCTGAGGCTTTCACGCAAAACTAAGCCGAGATTTTTATTGCGATTGCTGTAAAAACATGATAAACTATTTTTTAAAATATTTTTAGCCCCAAAGATTAGTGTCTAGCTTTGATAAGAACCCCAAATACAGCAGCACCGCTGACGGCACCTGGCGGAGGCATTGCGAAGCTGCCCAAGTTTTTGTCGTAAAAGCACATTTTCGACTTAACACAAACGAAACATAACTTACTCGTCGCTACCGTTATTAAAGATCAATAAGCAATTATTTGTGCGCGGTGCCTCGTTAAAATCTAGATGTGTCTAGTGGTAAGAAATGTGCAACGTGGCGATAGCCAATGGGGGGTCAATCTCAGCTGCCAGTTTATCGCTTGGAGGCCCTCTATCTCGTTGAAGAGAACACACATTCAATACTGGGCAAAATAATTAATAGATCATAGAGCAAAATTAGTTTTGTAAATAAAAATACATATTGCACAAGGTCCTTATAAGTATAATGCTAAAACAAAATAAAAATTAAACAAAAATCGCAGCACAAACAATCCAGGACAAGTAGTGGAAGCGACTGGCATTTAGGGTGGGGGAACTGCTTAACAGAGATCCGTGCGCTTTCTTTGTGTTGTTCTTCACCCTCTCCTCTTCCCTGTTCTTATCGACCAAATAGTCACCTAAGAGCTTTTTGACAATATCCCTGACGGACAGCTCTTTGCCTTTCTTGGGACCTGGCTTGTTGCTGCCAAGGACGCCGTCCTCCTCAACTTTCTTGCCGTCCTCCTTGTCTTTCTTGACTCTGGCCTCCTGCTTTTCTGCATAGCAGCCGTAAGCAACTGCAAAACCAGAGAATTGCAGCGTGTTTAGTTTTTATTGTCTGGAGTTCAGAGGCTACAATTCCCATGTATAAACCGAATTTTTAAAGGAGCCCTGCACGAGGAAGAAGAAAATTAAAGTGTGTTTCGAATGGAGCACCAGTCGGTGGCAAACGCGTGCACTTGGTGCCGTCCTGCCGACGGCATTGGCATCCAGAGACAAGACTGGCTGGAAAAGTGCACGTGACATTAATGTGCATGCCTTTTGGCGAGTGGTTTTCGCTCCCATTTTCACCTGAAGCACTCGCAAATCCACATGCCATTCACATCTTTATAAAGAGATGTTCCAACAATTACGAACACTGCTGGTTCTGGCTGCACCATCAACAACTGCGCCATCAAGCAAAGAGAAAAGGTAGCTGCAATCGTGAGTTTATTTCACATATTATATTCTGAGTAACACAAATTGGTTAACAAATACATTTTACTGTGTTACTAAAGTCTCATATACTAGCTTGGGCGTAGGTTATGCACATACAAACCTAGTTGGAAACCCGTGGCAGGGTCCCTTAAGTGAATAATAAACTCACCAATGACGGCATCAATTATTTCGGGGGTGAGAGGCGTCTGCCCCACTGCCCCATCCTTGAGAAGGCGCCTGCAGACTTGTCTAGTGACGCTCCGGTCAAACAGCGCTGCAGGCTCCCAGAGGCCACGACTGACCTTTCTCACACACCATCCTGGAGTGGACGCATTGCTGAGAGCATGGGTCATTGTGGCCTCCGCCAGAGTTATGCCGTGGCCGAGATGAAGCTGCAGCATGGCAGGCAATTTCAAAATACAAGAAGAGGACTCTCTCTATTCCCCTGTAGAGCTGCTGTGATTTTGATCTGTATGACCTAAGCTTGAAAAAATCGGTACGTCATTGCTGATATCAAAATAAGCAGTAAAAAAAGGGAGTATGCAAACAAAAGATGGGTCTTTATTGCTCTACAGTACTCGTAGCATAATGCTATTCATCAGATGACAAATCCTTCTGTAATCACCGTTTGTTAAAATAAATTATTTTAAAGTAGAAAAGGAAGACCACGTATGCCACACACTAGTATTACTATAGTAATACAGTAGAACCTCAGTTTATTGAAAATCCAGGAAAATTAGTAGAATTTCTATGGTCCCATAGTTTCACGTGTAAATAGGACCAAATAATATGTATGACCAGAGGGCACCTACCCAGTTAATTTGTGGATTTTCGTCAGCCCGGATAATTTTTTACATGCTAAGTGGCACACATTGGCACCCAAATGCAATAGCAAAAACATACATGGTGGGTTCTCGTCATTCCGTTTCCTGCTTGCATGCGAATCCATGCTTAAAAGAAGTTATTTGTGTGCCTTTCTGCTTTTTCCATTGTGATCTGGGAGTCAGTGATGTCAGTCTCATGTGCATTGTAGTGCGGAGGGAACATGCCGAAGTGCAAAACCCTAACGCCGCGCTAGAAAGTGGGCCTCATCGAGAAAGCAGACAAGTTTGCATTTTCGAGAACGAAGCTTGCCGAGAAACATCAGCTGCCTCTCGACGAGGAGACTATTCTCAAGGCCTGCGACAAGACACATACATCGAAGCGTTCACTAATTCGTCTTCCCACCTATGCCGAGGTTGAAAGTGCCTTGATCACCTTGCAGACATGCTATGCAGACACTGAAAGTGATATTGCTGGGAGTGCGGCTGCTGAAGCCCAAAATGACAGCGACTATGAGTTATCCGTGCCTTCACTCTCGGAGAAGTCGTGCAATTGCCTCCAGTTTTTTGGAGTGTGTATATACGTTGGCTATTCGGAAACATTTGCCCAATCGTCATTTTTGAGAACACGATAAGTATCACCAACCACAAGACGCGTTAAGCACAGATTGATGATCGCTTTATGTAACTGCATCACGTTTTGCAATAAAAAGTTTCATAAGGTTTCCCCCACGTGATTTTGGTTCTTTTATTATTTTTGGTATAATTGGAAATCCCGCTTAATTGGAATATTTTTCTCAGTCCGACAGATTTCGAATTAACGAGGTTTTACTGTATGTCCAGATACCATCAGCTATGCAAACCTTGTAAATGCAGTACTACATCGTATGTCAAAAGGCAACTGCAACCAAAAAAATATCATTTTTTAACAGTGCGCACACGCAGGTTGCAAACATGCATTTCCCTGAAGAAACAATTCAGCTCACTATTTACGCTGCACAATGGAATTTACATTAGCAGTCGACCTCTCCACTCCTCTCTGTCGCACTTGTTTGCACCATGTTGGTATGGTTACAGTAAAACGAAAGAGGACACATGAAGGAAAACACAGATCACTGCAAAATTACTCGTACCCTAAATATTGTTTTTATTTTTCTCCATGCAAAATAGATTTTCGATACAACTTTTCTATCCAGGGGGGTACAGCATCCCTCTTACTACTTGTATTTTTTTATAAGATTTATCCTCTATTCTTTTAACCAGGCAACAGTTTGCCACTGTATCACCAGTAATGTTAGCATTCCTAATGATTTGATTAGCCGCAAAGTAGCAGATTTAGCAGGACGCATGGTTAGTAATCTTGTGGACTGATTAGTCACGAGTTCTCAGCCCTAACAGTACACATTTTCAGATGGCCGACCTTGTGTCATTCGTCTGTGGTGTGGCCGAGTAGAAGGCACAATATTTTTGTTACATGGAGCTGGCTGCAAGCACCCACTATTATGCCTATATAAGTGATGCACCTTGCTCTCAAAAGCCGTCGATCCAACTTACCTACCGTAAAATACCGGGCAAGCGCCCACTCAAACTTTGGAGATAATTGTCAAAAAATGGAGGATGGGCGCTTGTCCAATCATCAATTTTACATATAAATGTACCGTGCGTATTTTCTCAGAATTTACAAATTTGGTAATGGGCGCTGAATGTGGAATGGGCGGATGCGCGGCATCTTACGGTAGTCCTGGCACTAAAAAAATGCAAACTTATTACGCTTTTTCACACTATATATTGCACTGTTTGCCACCTGAAAAAAAAATAAATGCACTTCAAGATCTACAGCAAATACCCATTCTGAGTGGTTCATTAGACAACGGAGACATACCATACTATACTAAAAGATAGCCACCTCAATTTAAGAGCAAAGTAAGTGAAACTAATGGGAAAGCCAACTTTTAGAGCTTGATAAAAAAATATAAAAATCTTGTTGCAACAAAGCCAAGAACACATACTCTTTTAAAGAACTTCAAAGCCTGCTGATTTGCAGTCGAGTTGGCAAGACCAAGTACCTTCTTGTGATTTTCATGATGCTATTTTAGACCCCATGGGCTGTCAAGCCTGTTATAGCTGCAAGGGCTAACTAATTAAGGATAACTGTCGCTTTCAGCTTTCATGGCATGCTCGCCTCCCCTTGTGGCTTGCCTCGTTTCTGCAGAGGTGACCGGTGGACTACCTTTAGGTGGTGGTGCATCTCTTAGGATACTACGACACATACGTAAAAAGCTTGCCTAGGTATTAGCTTTTTTATTATAATCAATAATACTTTTGTTCCAAAAACTGCCCTTTCAATGAAAACATTTAACAAAATCTTTTGTAGGCTCTCATGCATACTTGACCATCCAGGACAGCAAGAAGCGGAGGATAAGGAACATCCCCAGACTCCCCACAGCCAGCAGCCCTGGCACCACCTAGAAGTGCAAATTGAAAATTCTCAACATCAGCAACTTAAGAAACCTAGCTGACTTTATGAAATTAAGGAGTTATATAGAGAAATGAAGGACATTTAGTCTACCCCGGCCGTAACTTTACCTGCCACTCCTAAAATGTAAGGGTGCAGTTAATTTTACTTGAATCGCAAGCCTCTGCAGTCAGTTTCTGGGAGCAATATCAAACTTTTGTGCTCGAAGCGACACAAATGTCTGTGCCATTAGGCAGGCACGCTAGCTACTTCCATGCCTCCATGGAGCTGGTCTCATGAAATAAAATACCTGCGGCTAAGTTGGCCGCAATTGGAGCAGCAGCTGCGAGATGAGCAAACTGGTCCTGGGTGGCGATGAGAATCGAAGGGCAGCCCTAGTGACCCAAACGCCGATGCGTTACTTTAGGGCCGTGAGGGGGAGCGGAACCAGCTGGGCTAAGGATGACTAGAGCGCCTCAATGTTATGCTTACATTATTCTTTGTAGTACCTAATCAACAGCACATACTCGTGGAGAGAACACAAAGGGATAGCACAACACAAATGATGCTATAGTGCTGGCAAAATATGAGCTCAAACCTGAGACACTCTTTCACACGCTCCAGAGCAAAGAGAAAGAAGCGTTGCAAAAAGTCTAATTCACACACTTGCCTTGCGTCCAACCGAGTGTGACTGCAACCACTTGCAATGCATAAAACAAGATAGCGGCGTCTGTGAGATGGCACTAACGGCAGCGTTAGGAACACGCTTACTGTATCAAAATGCATTCAGACATAAACATGCCATTCACTGCATAAACAATAAATGTGTTGGTAACACTACGGTGCTCGGAACGCGTCTTCGACAGGTGTGTTTAAGGCGTCCTCATTTTGGTCCCTCGCTTTACACCTTGTGATGTCACAAAAGTGCCATTTGTTGCTGGTCATGATCCTGGCGGTGGTCCAACAGCGAAGGTACAGTTGGCAGACGACTGTTCTACCATGTCTCACTCTGCTGATTAACAATTGACGGAAACTCAAGTGGACATGAGACACGACATTCCGACAACAGCAACTATTTATGTCCGCTCATCTTGTTAGCCGGCGCCCCTGGTGAGTCGACAAACAACCGCGAGGATCTCGACGCCCGACCGAAAGACACTTTTAACTTTCGTGGCGAAGTTTGTTGCCACTTTCGGACCATTTTCAGTGCAATATGGGGGGGATATAGGACAGTAAACGCACCACTCTAAAACGTGTTCCAGGCACCATAGTAACACTGCCATTGGCTGAACCTCACAGACGCCGCCATCTTCTCTTAAGTGTCGCAAGCGGTTGCAGTCACACTCGATCAGACTCAACGTAAGTGTGTGAACCAGCCTTAGGAAACTGCTCTGATGTCAGTACTCTGGAACAGATGCATACACATCAAGGCACCCTGAAAATGACTTATGCACACACAGTTGCCCTGAGAATGATTAATTGCAGCTCGGCAGATGATCCCACATCTGCTCGTACACTCGACTTCTGAATAAATTTAAACTTGTGTTGATCATTCTGATAAACATGAGGAGAACATGAATGTGTTGTGCATGGAATGCATGCACGAGTTTCTATCTGAAATATCTCACAGCTCCTCGTAATTGAGCATACCAAATCACACATAATGCAGGCGTAACGCACACACCAGACATTCTATGCTTCCCGAGTTTGTCGAATGATCAAGGGAAGTTTGATTTTTTTTTTCTAAACCTCGTGAACTGCACCGAACGAGAGATACTCGAGCTGTCTGTCACTGATAATTAGGCAATGCCTAGGTTCATCAGGTCTCGTTACTGTTTTTAATAGAAAAAAGGGAGCTATTAAAATACTTTAGTCCTGTTAATAGGCTCATAACGGACCTACATCTCTTTCCAATGGCGAAACAAAACTTAGAGACAGAAAATCCCTCAGCTCCATTAGAAAGAAATAATAATTGTGCACTTGCAGGGGTCATACTGGCCTTGTATAGTGACATGGATGTTGTTGCTACACTCTATGTATGTTAGTACTACGAAATAAATTCCTCTTTGGTTTTTATACGAAGTTGACCCACACATTATTTATGAATGAACTGTAGTTTTTCATGTTTAGCTAATTTACATTGTCAGAAAACTTACTGTGTGGTTCAGCAGGAGGATCCTTGTCAGTCACTGCAGCCTCCACAGGCAGAGGGGATAGGCTCCCTGCAGGTGAAGGGTGGGACAACTCCCCCGAGTCCGGCGACTCTTGTGCGCTGCCCCGCGATGCCCCAGTTGTGTCTTCCAGCATTGTAGACACACCTTAAAACAAAAATTCAAAGGTCAAATTTGACTGAGGAGAAAGCGATCAAGCGTGTAAACCCCAAAAGGAATACTTCAAAAGGGGCATAAAAATTTGCTAAAAGAAACAAAAACTTATCTATTGTAATTGAGCATAACAACCAATTCAAAACGTAGCATAGCAAGTGGCACACAAAGTATGGATATAGCAAATTCTACAATTCAAAAGCAGTAAAGCAGCAGTAAAAAGGGATACTCCAGGTGTGTGAATCCTCTACAAACGAAACAAAACAAGGAAAGGTGAAAAGCAGCTATAATTATCGCTTTACACAACAGTGGAAAGGCAGGAAGAAAATGGGTTTGCACCAGAGTGACAGTAGCTGCCCGTTGGGCGCATCATATTATTGGATTTAGTTGGGAATTCAGCCTCACCTTGATGCAATACAGTAAATTCTCACTTGAGCGAACTCAATTGGGAACCCAAGGAAATGGTTCACTAAACTGAAAGTTCACTAAAGGCGGCTGGCTTCGAGGCTTCTTGAAGGATTATACGGCGTGCAAGTTCGTCTGCTTCCTGCGCACGTCGTGCTTAACTGAATATATTCACTAGAACATAGAACAGCATAGGGCACAGCATACATTGAGTCAAAAGTGGGAAATGTAATTTATGGAGTCATGTACATGGATATATACAAAGTACATAACAGTTATGTTGCTGCCTTTCTCATTTTTAAAAAAGAAAACTAATTTTCATTTGCACCGGCACTCTTAATGCGCATGAAGTAACAAAGCTGTCCAGAGAGTCTCTGTTTAGTTGCACTTCCTCTGGCACAGCTTGTTGCTGTGACGAAGCCATGCCACAACAATATTGTCCACTGACTGGAAATATCCCGTGCAGAGTCATTTGCTATTGCCATTGAACGCAGTTTCTCTTTCAAGCTTCGACTTTTGCTTCACTTTCGTTCACAACGTTGACGGTTGAATCTCATAGTCCTTCACAACGTCCACTTGCCTTTCACCACTGTCCAGACAATAAAGGATTTTGCGCTTGTCTGATAAAGACAACCACTTCCGTTTCGTCGTGCTCATTACGAAAGTGGGCGCACAAACTGCCGTCCTACCGTTGTTACCCACAACTGAGATGGCCAAACGCAACCGACGACAAAGAAAAAACAGATGCACCACATGGTTAGTTTTCGTCTACCGCACCGCCGCTTGGCTTCGGTGGCGCTGTGAACGCCAGTGATAATAGGCGATGCCCGCGGAGAGGCGGGGGGCAACGGCTACGCAAGCACTGCAGAGCACGAAAGCTCAGTGAACTGATTGCAAAAATAATCCTGGGTCCACCGATCAAGTTTGTTGAACTGAAATATTTGCTATTACGAAATTCGTTTTTCGTTGAATTGAAACATTTTTGCATAAAATGCATAGGAAAAGCGCCGCAGATTTTTTTTTAAGGTTCAATATTTTGAAATATTTGTTAAGTCGACGTTCGCTCAAGTGAGAGTTTACTGTATTTAGGCTGCTGTCTTATTCTTTTTTTTTTCTTTATTTGTTTCGCAGAAAGTTCCGCGTGCCACTAAAGTGATATCGACCATTTGTTTTCGTTCAACTTTTGACCCGAGTTGCCTTTTGGCTTCATACTTTCAGCAAGTTACATACTGTAAAGTAACTAATATTGTGAGTTCGTTATGAACCAAAAATGCACGTCTACTTTACCTCAGAGCACATGAACAGCTAGTCACTGCCATGTACAGAAATGGCCCATTGATTAACAATACACTGATAACAGATATACTTGAAAAAATTATCGGTGTCAAGACATGCAACGCTGTCAACACCTTGTCATTCGCTGCCCTTCCTGCAAACAGCAGTGACGCTGTTCACATGATCTGCAGTAAAGTAGACATGCATGATTTTTAGTATGTTGCAGTACTTTGTGCTAATGAAAAGAATTTCTGTCCTCATTTCTCACAAAATTTAAAGAATTTGTAAAAACTAAGTTTTAGAACTGAAAAAAAGCGTGTCTGCAAACCACTTTAAACACATGACGCTGACATATGTAGCACATAAGGAACATCACATTTTTGTAGGCACATTAGAAACCTTGGATCTTTTTCTTCCATGTAACACCTAAAAAAAAGCTAACATCTGAAACAATATCTACATCCACGATATAACAGCAAGAAGAAACTTGGGAACAATTAATGGAAACTGAAATTCAGCTATCCTGCCCTTACATCTGGCATGATCAGGCACCGAAGTGGGGACAGCAACGGACACAAGGACAGGAGCAGCGACGGGGATAGGTGCAGCGACGGGGATAGGAGCAGCGACGGGGATAGGAGCAGCGACGGGGACAGAGACAGCGACGGGGACAGGGATGGGTGCAGCAGGCACTGACGATTGTTGACTGGCCTGGTGACTGGCCTCTCTGGTTATCTCTGTTGAAGGCAGAGTGACCATGTGTCAATCGATGGTCACCAGGCAAGCAAAAAATTAGGCCCACTGCAATTGTTAGCTATGAGGGTGCATAATCCTAAAACACAACTGCGAAACAGTCAAGTAAACATGACAGCTAGCTTACCGATCTTGTCGAGGACAACACGTGTCAATCTGAAGTTGGAATCTTCAACTTCCTCCAGTCTCTTACGCAGCTGCTCAATTTTGAAAAGAGCTGCGTCGTGTTCGGCCTTGGGTACAACGCCTAGCGCACATGTGGCGCAAGTCTTTTCCTCCGCCTTACGCAGCCTCTTCCGAAGCGAAAGTCTTTTCCTCCGCCTTACGCAGCCTCTTCCGAAGCGATCGCAGAGCTTCCTCAGCTTTGTCTAGCTCTGCCTTCGGCACAACCGCTGGGTCGTCATCATCACTCGTGTGTCCTAATGGCCTCTTCCTCAGGAAACTTGCCAGCTCTATATTCTTGGCCAGAGCGCTGCACTGCTTGGTGTTCTTGCTTTTGGCAGAACCTGATGTCGATGCCTAAAACATACAAAATACTATACAATATTGTGCATGTGAACAAAAATAAGTTAACTGCTAATGTCAACTGACAAGTGCACCGCGCTCCAATTTCCATCGAAGGAAAGATCAAATCGTTGACATTCCGTAGGAAAAATGATAGCACTGTTGAGTGTAAAAACGTTTATAACTCATGGCAGCTCAACTAATAATATATGAAAGGAACAGCCCACTATACCTATACAAATAACTGTACTATCAGGAGCTGCAGGTACTAGTACTTCAAACGCTTAGTAAATTTTTGTTTCTGATATGCCTGCTTGAGGTTTCCATTAATTGAAAGGAAATGCAAATCAAGAACGTCTGGCAGAAAAATGTAATGAACATCAGCCCCTGATTTGAACACTACTACTTAGAAGACAGGGCCCGTTCTCCTCCATCAACATTTCTTCAGCTCACCCACCCATTAACTCAAATGAACACTGTGGTCCCCTTTTAATTGGCCCCAAGCAAAACAATGAGGGCAGACAGTGCAAGGACTCCCCTGCCTTTCAACATATGCATGCCTGGAGTGAGTGATCTAAGCAGAATCAAAAATAAACAAATAGTAAACAATGAAACCACTTCGTCATCTACAACACATGACTGCACATTATGCGCGTCCAACTAACGCACAAGTCAAAGGCAGTGCAGTCTTCTCTTGCCAAGTTTCAGCACATTTCCAGTTCAAAGCAGTTAAGGAGTCCAATGTTGACATATTGTGCATGCTTTATCTTTGTTTAATCATGGCTGATCCTATAGTGATCACGCACGAGCTTTAAAAACTATGTTTGTCCTCTTCATTACTGTCATTCTCATCCTCTTCCTGATGCCCTTGTGAGCAAGTGATGAATTATAAATAGCTCTAAATTTTCCTATTCAGCAGGTAACTATCTTGATCAACTCAGTTTGAAAAGTGTACTTATACCCCTGTCAGACGGGCAACTAAAAGGACCTTTACGCCAAAGGACCTTGAGTGTAAATGTCATTTAAGCAGTGCCACACGGCAACTCAAAAGGCATTTAGTGTAAAGGTCCTTTTCGTGAACCTAAGTTCCCGCAACCCCTTTACGGCTGCTAAAAGCCTGCTCTCGTCAGCAGCGGTCTACACTAGAGAAGCGAATTGAAACAAAAGATTGTACTAATATCTAAAATCAGTTTTTTGTATTTTTATTATTGGAAAAGAGAATGTTTCACGTATATTCTGTACAGACCTCACTCTACTTATATGTTTTTCTACTCACGGCCCCAGCTATCTAGTAGGCCTCGTCGTCCCGCTGCTCGCCTGCTCGCATCGTCCGCTTTGGCACTTCGGGTTTCCTTCTCTCAATTTTCCTTAGAACCGTAGAACCGTAGTTATCTAGCTTTCATTTCTCTACTTTATATTTTACCATCTATAATAGTGTATTGCTAACTGTACTGTATATATTTAATATTTTGTTAGACATACATATTTCTGTATCTCACTCTAGCATCGTGCGATATGTCTAACGACGAGGAGCGTCCACAATTATGAAGGGGTTGCCGCACTTCCATTGGAGCGCTGAGGCGACCTGGGCGCTGATACGACTTAGGGAGGATCGGCTGGAGGACCTCCGACGCGTGCGATGAAACTCAAGCGCGAGCACGACGCCGAACTGAACAGGACAAAAGCGTAGCAGAAGCACGAAAAGAAGCGGGAGCACTGAGCAACATTAGGACTGAGTGAGTGGGAGACGCTCAGGGTTGCCGCTTATTGCCAAAAAACGACTTTGCTTGGACTTAAAGCAGACTTTGTTGGAATCACTGGACTGAACCCGTAATTTTTTTTAATATTTTGTTTGCTTAAAGGGCAACTCCGGCCAAAACTCAAAATGAAATAAATTACTGGTATCGCTGTAGTGACACGAATTACGACCCCAGCCAAAATATTACATCCGTGGGACGCCGCATTCTCAACTAATCCCGATAATAAAAATGCGACCCGCCGCGAGCCGATCGCTAAAGCAACATTGGGCCGTGACGTCAGTATCATTCTCTTTTTTTCCCTCCAGTCCGGGCGTTGCGTGGAGTGCGCTTCTTTGAGCCGCTACCACCGCTACTTCGGCTTGTGATTGAAGTGTTTAGCCGTTTCTTTTATCTGTAGCCCGGGTAGCTTCGGTATAGCCTTTTGTTTATTTGCTTGTGAGGACTCCAAGACTCATTTTAGCGAGCAACTCGGTGCGTCCAAGACTGCCCAGTTGTTCCTCGAAAGATGCCGAGTACAACTTGTAGCACTGTGGGCTGCTCAAACAACCCGCTGCGTAACCCGGAGGTGCTTTTTCACAAGTTTCCAACGGACCGGAAATTGGAGAAGGTGTGGGTGAACGCTGTTCGACGAGTGGACTTTGGACTTCGGCTTTTACGCTCCCGAGGAAAAAAGAACTAAAAAAACAGACGTGTACCGCCCAGCACACGTGTGTTCGGGTGCCGCAGCCCGCGCCAAAGAGCCTCAAAGCTTCGTGTCTGGGACTGACCCGCAGCGCCAAAGCGAGAGGGCCCCCAGTACTGTACGTCACTGGCAGCGCGGCGTAGAGCAACGCCGCTCCATCCACGGAGCCCCGATGACGATTTAGGCCTAGCGACGAGTACGGAAGACCGCACACACGGCGACAGCCGCCGAGTACGGCACCGAATGAGTTAACTCGTTTTCCAGTCGCTAGCTTTTGAATGTATACAAGCGACGAGTACGGCATAGCGCACGCACGGCGGCGGCCGCCGAGTACGGCACCGTACAAGTTCATGGGTTTTCGAGTTGCTAGCTTTTGGGTATACGCACTAACTCTTGCAACATATCTTGGATAACTACCACATATACAGAATTAAAACAAAATCAGCTTACCTCCTACCTTTAGACGGCTAGCGCAACAGAGGTAGGTGCCGCTCGGCCTGCATACTCGTTGAATGAGAACGATCCTGACGTCACGTTTACATAGCGGCTGATTTCTAGTGTTGCCGGGGCCTCGAGCGGCTAGTTTCGGTTTTGTTGGCTGCGCCCCAAACAAAAATTTGAGGCGTCGATATCTTTAAAACAATGCACAATAACTAGAAAAAAATTACACCTTGCAATTCAGGGACGCTGGCTGCACTAAAAACAGTCATAATCCCAAAATTGAAAGTATGAACCGGAGTTGCCCTTTAAGAAAAACTTTAAAAATGATTTATATCGCCAAAATATTATTTTTCTTTTTTCTCAGAAGCTTGTAATACTTGATAGCCTCTAAAAAAAACACCAGTGGGAAGATAATAAATGCTTCACCATTTGAAGCAGCCTGAATGTTTCTGGAGGTGTGAAATTAGTTGCACGTGCGTTGGATCATACGAAACACATGTACAGCAAATGATCTTTAGAGCTCCACATTTCGCGAGGAATAAGTGCCGGCGTCAAAAATTATTTCGCGCGCACAAATATTTACGATCGGAAGTGGTATGCTATGCATTAATTACCATGGGGTGAATTCATCGCCGCACCAATTTTGGGCAATTCGTTTCTGATTACGAATCGCGAAAATGAAGTCGATTGCAGACGACTAGGCGGCGGAAGCTACGGGCTTGCTCAATAAATCAATCGCTGCTTTTTGTCGGGTCCAGCACTCCGCACGCAAGCACGGTGAGTGGCGTCGGCAATGGAGGGGCACCTCGCTCTCACTTTATCTGCGAGCGAAGCCAAAGCTAGAAGCGCGAGACCAGCGCTTTTTGCATTTCTTCCCAACTCGCGCGCTCGAGCAAAGCCGGAACGCACGGAGCTTCGGTGCTCGCGCTTCCAGTTTTGCCTTCGCTCGCTCATAAGGTGAAACGAAGTATAGTTTACCAGTAAACAATACGGCGGAGGGAGGCAATCAATCAACCCCCCCCCCCGTCTCCCTAAGAGTTCCGCGGCTACTGATGGAGCTTGAGCAAGTACACAACTTCTGCATCGGAGAAAAAAGAAGAAAAACAGCCTCGCATAACAGCATTCGCGCGCTATTAGTAATACTGGTAAAAGCAAGCGATCTACAGACGATAACAAACCTTTTGAATGCAGGAAATAATCTAGCCCTAATGAGGAGAGAAGCGAACTTACTTCGGGTCCCGTGCCATGATCTTGGTTGTTGAGCAGATCTGACGTAGTTCCACGTCTCACAGTCGCTTCTGTCTTTTTCGGACATACTTGAAACCAAGGGGAACTCCACGCACCACGACTAATCGGGAAATTGGACCGTTAGCCGGTCGTGAACACAGGCATTCAAACGCACACGGCCGGCAAAACGTGCGAAACATAGGCCGTTGATTCGATGATATCGTATTCGTATCTTCAACACGTTTGAAATAAAACGATCAACAAGCCGCCTTATAAAGCTAATAAAATATGCCGTAACAATAAATTATTGCGCACGTCAATATTGCTACAGTATTATAAATAAGTCCTGAATACGTAGCAAATTATTAAATACGAAACTAAAAGTAGAATGGTTCGAGGCGATTTCAGCAAACATGCCACCTCCTAAAAAGTAGACGAAGGTCGACCGGGCCTGTAGCGTAGTGGGTTAAAGTGCTATCGTGCTGAGCCTGTGGGTGTGGGTTCGAATCGCGGTTGGCACATACTTTTTTTACGTTTTTTTTTCAGTTTAGTTTTTATTATTTTAAATATTTTTTCACCTTTTTGAATTAGTTTTTATTATTTTAAATATTTTCTCACCTTTTTTTTAATTAGTTTTTTATGATTTTAAATATTTTCTCACCTTTTTTAATTAGTTTTTATTATTTTAAATATTTTCTCACCTTTTTTAATTAGTTTTTAATATTTTAAATAATTTCTCACCTTTTTAAATTAGTTTTTATTATTTTAAATATTTTCTCACCTTTTTTAATTAGTTTTTATTATTTTAAATATTTTTATAGTTTTTGCAATCGTCGGCACCGTGCTTCAGGGTAACAATCACGCAGAAGGTGAAAATAAGAAGTGCGAGCCCAAGTTTCAATTGTTGCAAAGCACAAACCGTGGCCCTATTGTTTTGCCGGGATAGTTCACCCCATCCGTGGTAATATGTGGGTCAGTGTAGTAGGCAAACAGCGCAAGTCCTGTCAATGAAGAAAACAATGTAATTATATTAATGAGCATATTGCGAGTAAAATGGGAAAATGTGTGAGTGGTAAACTGACACAGTGATGCAGCAGACGTTTTTCTGAAAGCGGTCATTTTCACTCACTATTGAAACGAAAATACCGCCATTTTAAGGCAGTAATTTAGCTGAGCTCATAGTCTATGTATTAAGCACATGTCTTAATTTTCTGGCTTCCGGAAAGTTGTATTTAATTTTTATTCTGGCAGATCAGTGCTATCCCCCGCATGCCGCGTCAGTTTTACTTTTTTATTAGGCCTATACACGTTTTTACTCTTGAGATCCAAGTACAGCGCGGATAATTAAACTAGCTTTCAGAAATGGTATCGTTCGGCGTTGGAATATTTATTTTTCGTAGCGTCAAGGGCAGTGTGAACATCCACAATGCATTGCTGCTTCTCGCTTTTTTGCATTAAAAAATGTTTTTATATTCGCGTTCCTCTGGTACGGTATGTCGTATAACATAAGCTTTCAAAGAGACAGATATTGTTTGGCTATATGAACATTTGAAATATTTCTGTTATATGATCGTAACTACCACAGAAAAGAATCGATTCCTGCCTGAAATGGCACATTTTCACACTCAATTTCACACTCTCGTAGCGTCATAAGCAATAAACACATCTCTTACTTTTCTAGTTTCTGGAAAGTAATGTTTATTATTGTTTTGTAACTCAAGGCGCATGCTCAATCATACAACGTGTTTTGTGTTTTTTTTTATTTTTAGCCTTCGCTATATCGTTTTTATTTTTTATCAGAGCCAAAGTTGTGCGTATACCATGAATAAACTAGCTTCCTGAAAGAAGTATTGTTTGGCGTTGCAAAAATTATTTTCGTGGTGTAGGTGGTCAGATTCCCAAATCCTGGACTGCAAATTTTCTTCACCGCACTGTTTTTTTCTCGCGTTTTCGCGAGCAAACACGTCAGCCTTGACATGCTGGGATCAAAGGCGGCAGCGTCGGCAGTCATTTACGAAGGATTGATCATCACAAACATTTCCGCTCGCTATTCATTAATTGCCGCAGTTCGTCAGAATTTCAATGACTTGACTGCATAGTGAAAGAGGCAAAAAATAAAACAATGCCGGTCAGTAAACGCAACTTCCATGATGGGGCTCGCCAGTTTGAACAGCAAAGCGCCGATACCGGCCAGTCACTGAACTTCCATGTAAATACTGGCCATCAAAGGCAGCAAAATAGCGATGCCGGCCAGCAACTTTTTGTTTTGGTTTTAAGAGCATAATTTGGTGCAAGGTCTTTAACAAAAAGGCCGTGTAGCATAATTTGGAGAATAATTTTATATTGTCACAAAAACCACGACTAGTATTGACTCTACTACAGCAAGTGTGTTGGCAAGAACACTCACATTGCATACCTATACTGATGAAAGCCCTTGAAATTGCATGCATGTGCACCATAATAAAATGTTGAGCATGAAGGCATTAACAAGGAGACCGCAGGAAAGCTATCAAAGATAATGAAAATGACACTTTCCGATTGTGCGTACATCTTGCTGTGGCATCGAGTTAGTTTTTGTTTTTGTTTGTTTTATATGGTGAAAATTATATAAAAAAGGTTATTTGACAGTTATCAAGAATATATCTTAAAAAATAACTAAAAATAACAAAACGCAGTTTAAGCGTAATAATAAACAAGTATTGCAGAGTGCATAGAAAAAGCTAGATGGAATTAGATGGCGATGACATGCGCAAAAATCACCGTGTCTTCGGCGCTCTGAGTTCTAATCGATGCAGCCCGTACGGGATCGGGATGGATTGTTTGAAACTTGATGTTTCAACCGTACGCGTGAAAGTCTTCGGCATTAGACGGCTGATCCGATTTTCTTTCGAACAAGATATGGAAAAGTATCGTTTGTGCAAAGCGGATATTTTCAGTCTAGACTTCATCCAATTTGCCTTTGAACCTTTGAATCGTCCAATTTGCCTTTGTGTGTCTGGAATTCCTTCAATTGTATTTTTAACCGGAATCCCAAAGTCACGACTTGTGCGAACCGGAGTGTGTGTGTCCGGATTTCTTTCACTATGACTTTTAACCAATTAGGAAAATCACGGTTTGTATGAACCGGAATTGGTCTATCTGGAATTCCTCCAATTTGACTTTGAAGCGGATTAGGAAAATCACGGTTTGTGTGAAGCGGAATTCGTCTGTCCGGAATTCCTCCAATTTGACTTTGATCCGGATTAGGAAAATCACGGTTTCAGGGTACCGGATTAGGAAAATCACGGTTTCTGCGAACCGGAATTTGCCTGTCTGGGATTCCTCCAGTTTGACTTTGAACCGGACTCGAAACTTCACGGTTTGTGCAAACCGGAAGCCACCCCTCCGGTTTGACTCCGGCTTGATATTAGTCCGGATTTTACTTTCCGGACTGATTTCAAACCGTTATTTTTGGTAGGGTAGAGTCATCTATTGCTGACTTGGTTGGCTTGGATTGGCTATTATTCGCTATAACCATCTGTTCCTGACTTGGGTGAGATGAATTGCCCATAAATGGGTATAAGTGACTAGTATTTACAATTAGCAGCTATTTCTTTGTCTGCAAACTGGAATGGCTTCATGTGGCTCGTTTCGGCTATTGACATCTATTTTTCACCAGATTGGCTTCCAATGGCTACATATGGCTATTCGTAAATATAGGTGACAATTATCTGCTCTTTCGGTGTGAATAGATGAAAATGACTTCAAATGGTTATTATTCGCTATAAGCATAGATATTTATTAGATTGGCTTCAAATAGCTATACATGCAATGAGCCACTAATATTTACAATTTATGCAATTGTAGCATGTATAGATTGGAATGACCTACTGGATATTATTGGCTATAGCGCCTATACTTGACAAGGTTGGCTTGGATTGACTAATATTGGCTGTAAGCGTCTGTTCCTGACCTGGTTGGCTCGAATTGGCTACAAATGGCTATAGGTGACTAGTACTTATAATTAGCACCTATTTCTGTCCACAAACTGGAAAAGCTTTATGTGGCTATTTTCGGCTACTATCCTCCATTTTTAATATAATAAAGCATAAATGCTTATAACCAATGATAGCCACTTGCAGCCACTTTCAACCATGAACACTAAAATAGCTCGGAATTGTCAATTATACTCGCTAATAGCCATTGCAAGCCATTTGAAGCCAGTCCGGTCAGAAATAGATGCTAATAGCCAACAATAGCCACTAAAGGCTGTTCCAGAGTAAGTGTTGTCTCACTTACTCTGTCCTTGTCTTGCGGCGCATTTTGTGAAAATAAGTCATGTACCTACTGGCCCATCTGTCACTATTGATGTAGTAAACACAAAATCGCTCATAACTATCAACACTAGGCGGTAACGGCCATTTGTAGCCATTTCAAGCCAATTATTAAAGAATAAATGCTTATATGCAATATTAGTAACTTGTAGGCAGTGTCATCTGTAAACACTAAAATAGCCCAGAATTGTCAATGATACTCGCTAAAGCCGTTACTAGCCATTTGAAGCCAATCTGGTCAGAAATAGATGCTAATAGCCAACAATAGCCATTTAAAGCCATTCCAATTGTAAAAACAAAATCTCTCAAAACTTTCAACACCAGTCACTAATAGCCATTTGTGGCCATATCAAGCCATTGCAGTAAAAATAAATGCTTATAGTCAGTAACAGCCACATGTGGCCATTTTCATCCATAAACACTGAAATAGCACAGAATTGTCATTATACTCACTAATAGCCATTGCCAGCAATTTGAAGCCAATCTGGTCAGAAATAGATGTTAGTAGCCAACACTAGCCACTTAAAGTCAAGCTAGTTCTTAAACACAAAAATTGCCCACGACTATCAATACTAGTCACTAAAAGCCATTTGTAGCCATTTCAATCAAATTTATCTAAAATTTTATACATAAGCCAATAACAGCCGCTTGAAGCCATACTCATTTTTGAGTAGCGAAATAGCACAGAATTGTTTAGCGATCTCATCAATATCCATTAATAGCCATTTCAAATCAGTCTCGTCAAAAATAAATAATAATAGCCAACATTATTCACTAGAAGCCATTCCATTTTGTAAATATAAATATAGCTCAATCAAAAGTATGCTATTAATAGCCGTTTGAAGCCGATCTATTAAAAAAAGGTGTTTATAGCCATTAATAGCCACTTTAAGCCTTTCTCATTCATAAATACTATAACAGCAGATAATTGCTAGTATACTGACCAATAGCAATTAGCAGCTATTGAGCCAATCTAGTCAGAAATATATAGGAATACATAACAACACCTGAAGTCATTCCAGTTTATAAACAGAAATAGCTCAAAGTTTTCATTACTCATTATTGATATTTGTGGTCATATCTAGCAAATATATATAAAAGTGGTGCTGATAGCCAATAATTCGCGACTCTAGCGACCTATAGGGGGCGCTACCCCCAAACAAACATGGCGGCTGTAAACTGGTCGCGGCGGCTCGGCCGGGCCGCCTGAACGGGTGGCACATTAAATGCAACAGATTTTCTTTTGTTTAATGCCCTATTTTATAGGTATTTGAACTGCGACGGTTAAGTGTATTTGGTGCACATAAACTTGCAGAGCATAGTTTTGTTTTCCCGGTGCTTTTTGTTCTTTCTATATCAAACTTTTTTTTCGGAGATTTCGTTCAAAACCGAAATTATGGGCTCCGCAGAGGCGGTAATAAACTCTGATCAGTTTTGATCAGCTATAGAAAGCGGTGATGACTACAGAATTGTTCCACCGAGAGTAATTGTCAGCTAACTCGCATGCCACAACCATGCGACTTATCTGTCCGCGAAATTGAGCTTTTGTGCGAATCCGCGTTGAAGAAACCACTCCAGTCGTCTGCTCGGTCAACAACACAGGCTGCAGGAAAATTACGAAAATTATTCAAGCACTTCTTGAGCCAAGGAGTGTGTTAACCCACTGGCGCCCCACTAAGCAGCTGATACTCGTCTTTCAACTCAGGTTTTAGTGGAAGTCGAGAAGTCATTTTGACGAATATGCGGGTTATGCATTATATTACTGTCACGATCCTTTTAGAACGTAGACGAAGGGGGGCCGAAGCACCCGCCGAGAAGAGAAGACACGCTGCCTGGTTGTGACGGTGGACGATGACTGACCGGGGCGGCGTACGCTCCATGGTGTCTATTTGCGCGGTGATTAATGTTGCGCTCCGAGCCTGGCGGCCATCGACGGGTGGACGGGAGAGGGCGCTACATCCTTGTCACATCCCTCCTCCCCCCCCCCCCCCAGTTTGTTTTTTCTAAACACAAAATAAATTAATAAACAACGCACACGGCCGGCATCAGCTCGGCGTCTGGTCGTGCGAAGTCCTGGCCGGTCGACGAAGACCGTTACCCTAGCGAGTAGCGGTCAGGTGGCCTTCGCTGCCGCGTACTCCGCCTGGTCACTGGAGTCGACGGGCCAGGCATGGCAACGCCGGGCGCTGCCTTCGCCGGTCGTGCTCCACCCGGTGGAGCCGCAGGGACCGGATTTGAGAGTGGCACCGGTCCAACTGGTGCCACAAGAGTGGCGACGCTTGTCGCCTCCGTGGTGGGTGGCGCTCCACTGGCCGCGACTGGTGCTGTCGTTGGTCCCCCTGCGGGCTGGTCCTCCGAAGCGACGGCCGAGGGTGCAAGCCAGGTCCCGGAGCGAGGCCTGACATGGTCGTTGTGCCGGTGCAAAGTGGTCCCGTCGGGCATGCGGACGAGTATTGATTGATTGATTGATTGATTGGGGTTTAATGGCGCAGCAGCGACCAAGGCTATAATGCGCCAACAACTAGGACTATTGCTGAAATCAAGGTTAAAGAAACGAAAGAGCTATAGTAGCTTGGAATTTAATAAAACAATGATCATGAAAGTACAAGCGCACAAGATGTGGCAATGAATACGACGAACTATTAAAATTATAGCTGGTCCAGGAGCCTTATATTCTTAAGAAAGTTGAAAACACACTTGTGTGGAATCAACGGCTCATCGCTGAGTAAAAGGGCGAGATGTAATGGTGTATGCTCTTGGTAAACCTTAGCAAAGTGTCTGTAGCGTTCTTGGTCATACAGGGCATACAAGTAAGATAAGTAGGATGCTTAACGGAATGCGGCAGTGTTCACACTCCGGAGCATCATCCCCACGCAAAAGATGCCCATGGGTAAGACGGGTATGACCAATTCGCAGTCGGCACAAAACCACCTCATAAAAACGCTCGCGGTGTCGTGCACTCTCCCATTCCTGAAGCAGTGGTTTTACTGCGTGCAACTTATTGTTTATTTCTCGGTCCCATTCCTCTTGCCACTTGCATCTTATAGAAACATTTCAGAACATGTCTATAGTCTCTGTAAGGTATTTTCCACAGGTCGACTTCTCGATCCTTAGCAGTACTTGCTGCTCTGTCAGCATCCTCATTTCCGGCAATTCCGACATGCGAAGGAACCCAGCATAATATTATTTTCTTCTTCCGTTTTGTGGCTGCAATTAGCCTGTTTTTATTTCTATCATAAGTGGATTGCGATCATCTCCCACTCTGGCAAGAGCTCGTAAAGCACTAAGTGAGTCAGTGTAAACAATTGACTTACGGATCTTCTTTTTAAGAATGTGGTCTATGGAAAGGAGTAAGCCATAAAGCTATGCGGAAAGAATACAGGCACTATTGTTAATTCGCTGGACACACTCCACAGAAGGCCCTACCACTGAGCAGCCTACATAAGAATCAGTTTCGCTCCCATCAGTGTAAAAACTTGTGAAGTCTCGGTACTGGTCCCGGAGTTCAAAACATTCTTGTCTCAGAACTTCATTAGGGGTCTCTTTCTTGTTGTATTTTGTTAGTTTCAACTCACAGTGGATGGGCATGAGGTCCCAAGGAGCAACTGAGTTCAAGCGTTGCACAACTGAGGGTAGCACATCCAGCCCTACGGATTCAGCAGAAGAACGAATTCTCATGGCGAGAGGTGGAACAAATGAAGGCTTATTTATAAAAGTCTGCTCAAAGTGTACTTGTTCTATGCAGTCCAGAGTCGGGTGACCAGGAACAGACCTAATTCGCAGAGAGTACATGAAGCCTAATTCAAACCTCCTTTTCTCCAGTGGGGGCTCATTTGCCTCTACATATAGGCTGAGTATTGGAGATGTGCGAAAAGCACCAGTGGAAAGTCGGAGCCCCTGATGATGAATGGGGCTCAGCATCTTGAGAACCAATGCCCGCGCGGAGCCGTACATTATACAGCCATAATCAAGTCGGGACCGCACGACTGAGCGGTAGATGCGCAATAAACAACACCGATCAGCCCGCTAGGACACGTGCGACAAGACCTTTAGTATATTAAGTGATTTCACACATTTCATTTTGAGGCTCTTAACATGTGGAATGAATGTCATTTTCGAGTCAAATATAAGACCTAAAAACTTGTGTTTTTTCTTTACTGCAATAGGGACTTCATACATATTTAAGGAAGCCCAAGTAAAATTCCACGGTGACGAGAGAAGCACACAGAAACCGTTTTCTCAGGAGAGAACCTAAAACCATTTACATCCGCCCATTTGACCAAATTGTTGATCGCAAGTTGAAGTCGACGTTCACAGATGGACGGATTACAAGATGAGACCGAAATTTGTACATCATCAACATAGAGCAAGTACTGAACAAATGGGGGTATAATACGAGCAATTGAATTCATTTTTACGATCAAAAGTGTGACGCTAAGCACACCGCACTGTGGGACTCCATTTTCTTGCGAGAATTCTTTAGAAAGAGTTGCCCCAACCTTCACATGAAAAGTGCGATCACGGAGGTAACTATGGATGGCACCTAGCATTCTGCCCCGAAGACCAATGTTGAACAAATCCTGCAATATGCCGTAGCGCCAAGTCGTATCAAATGCCTTTTCCAAGTAGAAAAAGACAGAGAAGCAGTGCTGTCAATTTACAAAGGCCTCTCGCACAGCAGTCTCAAAGCGGTGCTGAAGCATTTTGTAATGAATGCCGTTTGGTCCAGGAGCCGTCTGTTTTGACGAATGAAGTACGAGCTGTAGTTCGAAATGTGTAAATAGTTAATTATAGGGCTCCTGCAAGCCACCTGACAAATTAACTGCTTTTTTCTCTAACTGTAGCTTGTGTCTCTGAAATGACCGAGTATAATTTTGAGAACTTGAAACAAATTTAAAATGCTCACCAAGGACATTCGCCTGTTCTTCTAGGCTGGCAGGGCATACTCCGTTTTGGTTCAGGCGTGGGAGAGAAAATACCCGGTAGGAGCCTTCAATTTTATGCACACGGTCCCAAACTTCCATTGAGGATGCACTGCTATTAATTAAAGAAGCATATCCTCTGAAGCTTCTCCGCTTGGCTCGCCGTCGGATATACCTCGCTTGCGCTCTTTTTTGCTTAAAACCAATCAGGTTATTTGCCGTGGAATAACGCCTGAAAATACCCCATGCACGATTCTGTTCTTTCTTTGCCAGGCGGCAGTCTTCGTTCCATTACGGCTTTGGCCTTTTTGGAAGATGTGAGGATATCATGGAAATGGCAAGCATAGCGGCCTGCAAGATGTGCTGAGTAATGTGCTCGGTGACATCGTCGATGGAAAGATCATCAAGAGATGAACATGCTATAAGTGAGGCTTCTGTAAAGATTTACCCGTTAGCCTTTTCAAGCTTCCAACGAGGGGTACGTGTTAAATGACCTGCAGGAGGATGGTTGAACTCTAAAATTAGTGGAAAGTAGTCACTCCCATATGAATTTGGGATGACCTTCCATAAAAGCAGGGGGTACAACGAAGGATGACAAAACAAAAGATCTATGGAAGTAAAACTACAAGTTGCTGAACTAAAATAAGTGACTCCTTTTGTGTTGAGCAGACACAATAATGTCGAAAGAAGAAACCGTTCAACGAGTGCCCCTCGAGAATCTCTTCTACAGCTTCCTCACAAAGAATTGTGTGCATTGAAATCACCTAAAATAATGTAAGGCACCGGAAGCTGGCTAATTAGATCATCTAGCTCCTCGTACTGCAGCTGATATCCCGGGGAGATGTACACTGAGCAGACGGTAATCACGCGGTCCAACAGCATATGGACAGCTACGGCCTCGACGGAGGTTTGCAAAGCCACTTCAGTGGACGGGACCATGCGTTGGACAACCACGGCAACACCACCGGAAGCCACAGACACGTTTAACCTATCTTTTCTGAACACTTTGAAGTGTCTAAGCACATTTGAGTGACTTTCTTTAAGGTGCGGCTCCTGCAAACAAAAGGCAGCAGGCCGGTGTTCATTTAATAAAAAGGTGACGCCGTCATAATTGGGAAAAAGTCCACGACAATTTCATTGTAAAAAAACAGACATGATTAACGTTAGGCAGTTAGCTTTTCAACAGAAAGTCACAACCTTCGTGTAATGGTAGCTAGAGCAAAACTAAGCCAGTCACAGGAGATAAATTTAGTAAAATGTAAAA